>CAXARO010000159.1:0-48271 GCA_963971305.1 Arcuatula senhousia | reverse complement strand
CAACTTCATTTTAAAGACGCTTTTACCAGCGTAAAAAGAATTAATTAGTGTGGTTTTTGTATATTTTATAGAATGTGCCAAAGGCCTTAACAGATTCATCCCCTTTACCATATTTATAAGTAAATGTATTCTTTTTCAATAAAGTTGTAGATATATTAAGTAAGAGATGCACCTGTATTAGACTTTAAAGCAGTTTTCTACAATAGATAAGAAATACAGCAGTGACTGTTATAATTTTCAGGCGATACAGTGTGGAAAGGTCCGACTAAATACCAGGTTGCTGACGTACAAGTTAGAGTAAGACTTTGGAATGAAGACGCATTACCGCAACCAGATTTTAAGCAGGGTTGGCTTAATATTGAAAGAGGTAAAATAAATCTTATCAAGAATTGATACATGTTTGATCTACATATAATTTGATATATAATTTTTTATTTAAAGTATCATAGTTCATTCCCTGGTGTCATACCACTTTTTGGACAATAAACAACTATATCATAGCACTAACTTATCTAACACAATTTGTCTGAAAAATGAAAGTTGATAAAGAGCACTAACTCGCTTAGAATTTTGGAATACTCCACTGCGTCTGCACCAGTATTAAAGTATATTTTTAATACTTTTTGCGACAAAGTTAAATTCAAATGCGTATTTTACCTAATATATTTGTAGGATTCAAAGAAATACCCCATAACATTAGAGCCAATCCTGCAATGGTAGTGGTCCAATTTTCTCTTCGTCATACGCAGTATATCGCTGACGGAATAGGTATGAAGTAACTGTGCATCAATTTTGGTTAAAGAATTCTTAAAAATTGTCATTTTAAAAACCAAAACCATCATAGTTTCATTTTTGTAAAAGGTATATTAATAATATTGCATTACATTCTTCATTCATATGAAGCAGGCGGACTTCATACATTCACTTCTAGACAAAAAGACCAACACTAAATCGATCTGTGGCAACGTAACGGGTGTGCTATAGCAAGCAGGAACTGCTTACTCTTCTGGAGCACCTGAGTGCACTCTCGTTTCGACTTTAGTTCACGTTGCTGAATGCGGTTTTGTTGTTATGTGTGCGTGTGTTTTGTGTTGTTATGTGGTTTGTTTTGTTATGATGATTTTTTGTCTACCGGTTTTGTCTTCGTCCTTACGGTTTTATGATACTGATTACCCCTTTGGTACACCTTTGCTTCATTGCAACTGAAAGACGATCCTAAATGACTAATTCTGGCAAAAAGTTTTCTTCAAAAATCAAAGATGGCCGCCCAACAGGCCTTCGTTGCCTGAGTTTATTTATGGGTGATGAAAATTTTCAATTTTCAAATTGGACATTTGCTTTGTGTATCCTTTTTTTTCGTATATGGAATGAAATATTTTCTTTTTAAAGTGATATTTTGCCTTCAAATACATTGCAATTTTCGTAGTTTAAAAGATTTTGTTCCTCTGGTAATCTATGATAAGCCTAGCAAAGTTCCAGACTGCTCAAAAATGCTAAAAGTTTTGCTATTTTTAAGAGTACCCATTTTTCAAGATAACATCTCATTAATTTTAGCTTTTAGAAAGTCAATAGGAAAACCATATCAGGACAAACATCTGAGATTTTAAAGTTGACTCAGAAGCATCCCCGGGGATATGACATGTTTTAATATAAACACATTTTTTACGAAATTATTTAAAAATCTATCCCTGTTTGATTCGAAATAAAATACATTTTGAAGAATGTAATTTAAGGTCAGAAATGAAACAATTAAACTATTATATACTGAGCGACAATGAAAACGCAACACTTGTATTTACATAAATATTTTTTGTATAGAAACAACATTACTAAAACAACTAATATTTTCAAAACTTCTGAACAATAGCAACAATTCGACGCAAGCGTTTAAATTTAATGTTAATTCTTTTCTCTGTGCAACGGTTCACACAGTTTTTACAGTCAAATTTGAATTTCTCACAGTCAAAAGCGAATGTGACCACCATTTTCTGCAATGCATGCACGACAACTTCGTGGCATTGATCGGATAAAACGACGAATTGGTTCTTGTTGAAAATTGTTCCATTCCTCTAGGGCAATTTCAAGCCGTCGAAGCGTGACCGGCGGTTGTTGGCGTCTCCCTACAGCTCGTTTAAGTTGTCTTTTTAGATGTTATCTGTCGTTTACTGATTGAATCACTCTGATAATGTTTGGGGACAACCGAGTAATTGTCTATTGTACACAATTCATTCGACGAGCAATTTTACGCCAAGATATCCCTCCTTGGATCATTGCCAAAACCTCATGTCGCTGGATGTCTGAAAGCCTTGGCATTATCAAATGTGTGTCAAAAAGAACTTGAAAACTTAGGATGGGATTTTTGTAACCGTTAGCTGAGGTTAACAAACGGACTTTTATTGAAGCTATTCATGCATGTCTGCATGTCGAAACAAGAATTTCGTACGTTTGCACGGGGGTACTGTTGGAACGAAAGTTTAAAAAATCACTGAACAATGAATGTATCGATTGGTTACTTATTAACACATCTATCTTTTCCAATTTATGAAACTTTAACAAACATACAAAATATTCCGAAAATTTAAGTGTTGCGTTTTTGATGCCACTCAGTATATATATTAAGGTATATTTTTCCATTTTAATGAAATGAACAAAAAATGTCAACTTTAGGAAAACATTTTTCATGAATGAAAAGTTGGACTTTATACACAATTAGAACATTCTACGCAGTAATTTCTAGATAGGATGGCAGATGAACCACGAGAAGGTTCTTCTATTACAAATTTTCTAGTCATGGCGACTTCTGTTGCCTCAATCTTGATCAAAATAAATATTGCTTTGTTGTTTATTTTCGATGATGTCTTCCGTTCTGGCATTTTTTCTGTCCAGAACTGCTCTATGACAGGACACAGTTTGTCATAAACTGTCATAGAACTGTCAGCAGAACAGAATAAGAACAGATTCCTGGCCTCAACTGTTATTCAATTGTTACACTTTTCAAAACCAAATAAATTTATGAACCCGCGAACGTGCGATATTTACTTGCTGCTGGCGGTTGTCCATTGTGGCTTTTCTAAATAGCCGTTTAATTGTGGGCTGTGTCGCGTACACTTATTCCACATCTCTTTATTTTCTATTAATCCATGAAAAATCTATCTGAATTTAGAGTACTATCGTCGTAACTAGGATATATTAATGTTTGTTTTCCAAATCGAAATTTCAATGTAGATTTATAAACAATGTATAAGTAAATACCCAGTTCTTTATGCTGCTGATTGCGTGTTTTATTTTAAAGGTTACTTAATGAGACTCGAGACGAGTACTTCGTGGGGTAGTTTACTGTTTGCTTACAACAATCAAACTATCAGAATATGGAAGCATGATACTCAAGGTAAAAGTATTTTATAGCAACTGACCGAATATGTGAATGTCGATTTTTGTTGGGTTTTTTGTCTGCCAAAACTCTTAAACCTCATTAACTCGAATACCTATACACAGAGCGACTAAATCTGTTGAGAAATAAACACATTTTAATTGAAGTTTGTTTAAATATATTAAATGATAATTTTTGTTAAACAAAACTGTGTTTTGTATTCAAAAGATATATGGAAGAGAAACCGAAAAACTACATGCAGTTTCACTGGAAAGGATATCTTTTCGTCTTCGACTGCTAGAAGATACACATAAAACATGGTTTTGCTGCTCATTTACCGTTTACGAAAAGACACTGTTTATCGAATGGTGCATTTTATAAACAACTTGATACTTTTTTTGGACAATTATATATTTTATTTCATCCTGTTACATTTCCCTCAATGGCCCAGGGAAAGCGCACTGAGGGGCCATGTGTTACACTAACTCAGCCTCGCCCATGGATAAGCGGGAGAGATAAGGTCCAATAATAAACGTCAAAAACATAAGCATATATATATATAAACATGATAAATAATGTATTACATCTGAAAATTATTCAACCTTAACTTGATACTTTATTTTTTTAAGATGACCTAAGTTATGCGCCTTTAGTCTATTCTAAACGTTCGTAAAATACCTCTCGGCTTATACAGAATGGATTGATTTTGAACTTGGTAAAAAGCTTAAGATGATGAGCTGTACATTCCCTTTCTAGCTGAGCTATAGCATCTATTGGATAAACAGGAAACAACTAATGACATAATTGCATTTCTTTTGTTATAATTTAGGTGTTTATTACATAACGGACGGCTGGGGTATGGCAAATCAAGCTGGGCATTTTGATAGCGGTCTGTATAGGATATTTGCTTGGAAATCACTTTCCAGTCAAACAAATTTTAAGACATATTCGCTTCCAAACCCAAACCACTCCGCCATTCAGCTGTCTACTCCAATCGACCAGGATTGTGATATCGTACAAGTAATGGTGAGTAAGAAGTTTTGTTTTCCGATACACAAGAGCAGATAAAAAGCTCTTGAACGGAACAAATTTGAAACAGTACTGTTCATAAAACTGGGTCTCTAATTTGATAAAAAGGCGTTCAAAATGTACATAAACTTGGATATTTACTAATGAATTAAAATTCATTTTTTTATAAACTATTGACTTAACAAATAACGTTCATGAAAGCAAAATAAATATTATTATTGTGTTTTAACAGGTGAAAGAGGAATCGACTGGACATAATCGAAATGCAGGTTATCATTTTCCTGCAACAGGTGCCGTCCAAAACATTATGTTGACTAGCTCATTCGCCGGTGTTGTATACTCTTATTCAAAGTCTTCGTTGCAACTATGGTATCCACCTGTAAGCTTGAACCCTGACCCTAAAGATCGACACTATTTTATTTTAATTGACAGATCATTTGAAGGACCATCATCAAATGCCACAAAAGCGATTGTAGAAATCTCAACATATAGCTCATGTAATTCACTAATGCTAAGTTATTGAAAATGAGTTGTTGTTTTTATCAAAATACCAACAACATTTTATACGTGTTTTTAAAAAGTGTGAAAAACGAGTAGATAAGGAGTTGTATTGGCTGATACATGTAGCAGTTATTTTTTTATATAAGACATCCTTTATCATTGTGGAGTGCAAACTATACATTCAGATAACAACTCGGCAGAAACATATGTGACCGAGTTGTCCTTGTTAACATGTGTCCTTCATTCAACAAACATTTTTTTTTATAGAATTTGATATTTTGTATCAAGATCGTATAATTCTTTGCAAAAATAAAAACTTTTTAGATAATTTACGTTTTTTCTAGTTAAAGCACATGAGTTTATGTATATGTTGTTAAACTATTAACTTCTGTACTTCCATTTGTAGGCATACAACCTAATTCAAAAGTGAAAACCTCCGTTGCCCAATCTACAACAATGACAAGTTTAAGAGCTACAAGAGTAAAAACAACAAAAGTAGCTAGTCGGCCATTATCAACGACAACAGGAGCAGATTTGGTTTTAGCAACAAAATCAAGAATACCAACTTCAACAATGACAACAGTCACTGCACCAATAAGTCGAACAACAGCATTGGTACCGTCAACAACCATTCCTTCGACTACAAGATCAACAATAGCCACTGCAATTAAAACATCAATCACGACACCCAGAGTGCAAATAACAACACTGGTACCGTCAACTACTGCTCTTTCTTCAACAATGACTATATCTACAGCAACAAGACCAATGATCAAGACGCCACTAACAAATACAACAACATCAAAAACAACAGAGACGACAATTATGGCATCACACACAAACAAAATTCAAACAGCAATACACAAGACGAAAATATTCACAACTAAAACGCAAGCGACGACGAAATCATCAAAAATTCTACCAACAACACGCTCGACGACAGCTAAACGTACAACAATTTTTTCAATGAAACAGCTTTTAACAAATGTGTCAACTAAATCGTCGAGCTTAACATTTCCTACAAAGACATCGAAAAGGCCAACCACAAGATCAACAAAGATATTTATACCACATACATCTAAATTTGCAACGACCATGAAACGATCAAAACTTTCAACATCATCTCAACAGAAAACAAAAAAGATAGTCCCGAAATCAAAGCTTAAAGGTAAGCTTTTGATGTCTATGGAAGGCTTATTAAAATAATTCTTTTTTAACGATGGGACAAAAACGAAATAAGCGTACTTCAAGCAAACACAGCATTAACAACGGAAAACCTACATGTATATACAACTTTAACTAAAACTACTAGTTCTTCAATTGTTGAATTTTAACACAGCAGAATACCGTATAGCGGGATATTTTTGCGCTGGTATAATTTTCGCTTATTTTCGCGGATCAAGGACTAATCGCTAAAATAAAACCCGCAAAATTTTAAAGCTAAAGATAGATTTTTTCTTTGGTTTGACTTCTATTCTTTTTCATGCTTTATTGATCACAATTTTTTCACTTAGAAAATTCTGTAAATCTAATTTACATGTAATTTATTTATTCTTCAATCAATCTTTTATACGCAATTCACAATTGTTAAAGTTCAAAGGAATTAGTACAATGTAGATTGTACATCTACCCAAGCCTTAATTTCAATCAATTAGTGAACAATAGTAGGCAATTTAAATTGACGATATAAAAAAACAATTACATTAATTTTTTTTATAAAAAATCATCAGGTCATTTAATGATTAAGTAATTACAATTAACGCTTTATTTTTCAAACGAAACGAGACCATCCTATTATATAAAGTATGCTTCATGAACAAATCTAAAAAATATAACCCGCGAAAATATCTAATATCATGCTCCTAAAATCGCTAAAATTTACCCCGCGAAAATAACCCGCTATACGGTAGTTTTGGCATTGTCTTCCTAGCGATTTGTCTTTCTTGGTTAAGAAATTAAACAACCAATTTAAATTACTTGCGACCCGTGCGGGTTCCGGGTGGCGAATAGGCCCGCAGCAGCGCTAAGCTTGTCGGTAAAAGTCCACTAAAGAGCGCTCAGAAACCTGACGTCGGGTCAGGCCGCTTTGCCCACAAAGCGACTGGGATGTGTGCCCCAGGTGATTGAATGGGACAGCCCTGACATCGAGAGATGCGGGGTCGTCAGGCGATAATGCGGAAAACCTGACCGCAAACCATAGTGGTGCACCGTGTTGGGAAAAATGTCACGTTCCTCGCACGTTAAAGAACCCTGCTGCAGGTCTCGGTAAGAGTAGGACCCGTAGGATCCCCATGCGGGAGGCTTAATTCCCCGTCCCTACCCATCACTCCTTTTTCCAGTGGCAGTCAAAACTCTCCTACCCGATTGGCCTTGTGTCCCCGTTTCCTGCACTTCATCATTATTTCATGTTCATTGTATCACCACTTTCATGTTCATCTCCCGGATATAGCCGAAATCGTGCTGCTTGGGAGTAAAACAATAACTAACTATCTAAATTACTTGCGCTAATTGAATCTACATTTCTTTGTGTTATTGAAACTCGCTTCTGATGATTTGCTGGATATTAAACCTTTTTTTGACTTTTTTGATACGAATTGAAGTATTTTCTATTATTTCTTGTTTTCTATGTCTATGTATTTGTTTTATTCTTGATCTTTTTAGATTTACTCAAATGGATCCTCATTGGGTATTGTTCGTGTCTAGCTAGTGTGTTCCTTTTATGGATGTGGTACAAGTGGTACAGTGGTAAATCAACACACCCAAAAGAGTCAAATAAAGTCCAAGAAGTAAAAGATCTCCCTAAAAGAAAGGAATCAGCATGGGGACTTGATACCTTGTAGGCTTGTAGAAAGCATAATCAATTATTAACTGGACGCAAAGCAGATTTTTTTTTTTTTACTTTTTTTTATAATAGATTAATTTTTACATTACTTTGTCTAAATTATGTGTTACATATATATAAATTTTAGAAATTTATTAGTTGCAATGGCAGTGAAAGGTAATTTTAACGACAACACTAATTGTAACACAACTATACATGTGTAAATACATCTTTATTGGATATTCAAGTGTGCAGTGGATCTGCATTTAAGTGCAAAATGTAAACAAGGCCTAGGACTTGTGGGATTTTTATTGGCGAAAAAAGCAGATGAACCAATGGGGTATCCGGATGTCAAAAGTCCAAAGGGACAGAGAGAAAAAAAAATGTAAACACCAGTGAAAAAATAGCCCATTTTGTTGACTGAAAATCACGTTCACCAAACTGAACAAATATATTGTCAATGTCGTCGATTATTTGGTCCTGTCGATTATTTGGTCTTTTGTTAGTTTGATCTTTTTCTTAGACTCATTGATGACAAAGTAAGTCTTAGTTTAATCGATTACCAGAAATTTGACCTGCGTTTCTATTCTTTTTTTACTTGGAAGTCAATCGGAGGAATCCATCCGCGTCACGATTTTCCCGAGACCGTGTTGCAATCGTTCAAATGTGACTTCCAAGTACACGATACCAACGGTACTTTGATTTTAAATGCGTTCAATCAGTAGTGCCAGTCGAGATTTCAGTTGTTCATGTGGAATAGAAGTGTAAAGTGTGGAGAAATCGAAAATTATGATACTGTTTTAGAATTGAGAATCTTCATCAATTCTTTCGAATTCTTCAGGATCCACATTTGATCGACAACATTTCTAGAACAACTACAATCGTAATATTTCTGAAAGTACTGATGGAGATTCTTAAATCAAAACTTTCGATTTCTCCACACTTTACAATTCTGTTCCACATGACATTCCATCCCTGTATAACATTCTTAAATTACATAAAATTCCATAAAACAGCGCTTCATTGCAGGGTCATCAAAATGAACCATTTAACCTCTTTCAGTTCTGTTGACTTCAATACTTGCAATAAAATCCGGCATCCAGAAATCATTCATGAAACGAATTATAAAGGAAAAGGTATGAGATCAATGATTTATTAAAAGAAAATCGAATTGAAGAAAAGGGGGAGTGATGAAAGTAGTATCCCCCTTGTATTTTTTCGTACTGCACATTGTCTCTAACAAAATATTGATAAAGGAGAGCAAGTCCCTGTCTGTGTACAATCTTCTACATTCTGGTATTATTAAACTGATTAAGTAATTCTGTGATCATATGCTCACCAGTAATACCCCGCTCCTAAAACTATGCCCAAAACACCTAAAGATTCGGTGATCAAGAAGAAGATCATCTGGGAGTATAATATGGTCATACATCATTTAGTACTAAAGGATAAAGCTATGTGCAAATTGTCAGAGCTCTGCGCTATGTCATTTCTGAGAAAACTTTGACAGAAATTTCGCATTTATGTATTGTATGTGTAAAACCTAAGTATTCGGTAAACAGGAAGTAGATGACCTAGGAGCATCATATCAGTATACATCATATGGTACTATAGGATAAAGTTATATGCAAAATATCAGACCTCTGTGCCATTTAGTTGCTGCAAAAACTGTGACGGAAATTTGGCATATGTGTACACTACATAAAAAAGCCTAGATATTCGGTAAACAGGGAGTAAATGAAATAGTGAAATCAACCTTCGAGTATCTATTCTCTAAAAAAAATAAACTAGTCGAGACAGCCACGCTGCATATCCCCGTGCTTTTCTGGTGTTTGATTGTATAAGGGCAAATAACAGAAAAAAATCTTATAGAGTAATCTAGGCCATACATGCTAAGAAGTTGCGTGAGGAAGGAATAATGTGCCCTTAGGCTACCTATGCAGTCCATTATCAAAATTCCGAAATATTTGGCAGAATCTACATTCATAGTGCAACTTATGAGTCAAGTTTCAGTTCGGCATTCCAAATACTAGTAACCTGGGAGAAGATGCATGTGCCCTTAGGCTACCTATGCAGCCCCAGTCCCTAGGGGCATTATCAAAATTCCGAAACCTTCGGCAGAAATAACATCCTTATTGCAACTACTGAGCCAAGTTTCAGTTTGTTGTCATTTGTATTTAGTATTCCAAATAACCTTGCAGCTAGGAGTTGCCAGACGAAGGAATAATGTGTCCTTAGACTGCATATGCAGCCTTGTCCCTATGGGCAAAGCCAATTTCCGAAACCATTGGCACAGTCCCCACCAACAATGCAATCAATGACCAAAGTTTCGTCTTTTTACTCCCAGTGGTTGCAGAGATTATTATGGACATTGACGTCATACGTACGTACGTACGTGTACGTACATCGAATTCGCTAGCATTTATTTGTTACGGGAGAAAACCAATCGTGTCGGATCAACAGCAAACATTCCATCCAATATGATCCTCCGCCCATTGCAGTCGGGCATCCTTTTATCTTTGTAAGTACCGGTCGTTTTATTGGTCTCCTCTGTGCGCAGTCTTTAACAATTTAGTCTCCTATTTTCCGTTCGTCTATTGATTTTAACATGAATGTTCCATCGACCACACAGTTGATGCAACATATGCAGCTTTGATCCTACTACAGCTTTTGGTGCTGGCGGGGTGACAGTTTAGGGCTGTTTTTCATGTACTGTAAATTAGACTTGTATCAGTAAGATGGTACACTTACCATGCCAAAACATTTAAAAATTACGGGATATCTTAATTCAGGAGTGACGACTTTTTCAGAGCAGAAGTCTTTGTTGGTAACATTGCCAGCTGTTCAAGCTGAAACTTTTATCTTAACTTAGGGAGCAATCATTTGATTTTTATGGGGGGCTATGGATATTTTCACCGTCCTGCCTTTTTATTTTTAAAAAAGTCGAGCCTGGATTTTTTTTTGCGCGCACAATTTTTTTTAAGTTAAAAGCAACTATTTTTTTAGTCAAAAATACCATCCTGCCCTTTTTTTACTCAAAGAACTGTCCTGCCTTTTTATTTCTGGATTTTTGCCATCCTGCCTTTTTATTTCAAATTTCACCATAGCCCCCCATAAAAATCAAATGGTCCCTTATGATTTTGAAACTTTATGGGATATTTTTACAAACTTCTAGTAGGTTTTTTCATAGAATTTGAAAAAGTAAAAGAAAAATCTTCGAAATAGTCGACTCTATCAAAATTAACCTAAATATTAGTTTTAACTGATGGCACATTAGTTTATGGTCTAGTGTATAATTAGACAAAAAGTTTTTTTGATTGATTAAGAAATGTTATTTTGTGTTATATTTACATCTCGAATTTGATCAGAGTGTTTATCTCAGTACAAACATTTTACGACAAGAGAAACGACTATAATTTTCAAAGTATTTACAAACCTACTTTACATGCTAACGGTGTCTATATTTCACATCTAATTAAATATGCCAGGGCTTGTACAAAATTTCCAGATTTTTTATACGACACCGCAGTCTGCATGACCGACTTTTAAACCAAGGTTTACAAGAAAATACGTCTCATACAATATCTTAAAAATTTCTTCCTTCGTTATCAGCTACTAGTGAAAAAATTCAAAAATACATGTATGTTAAACGTAATGGTTTGATAAGTGTTTGGTTGATTATTGTACTAAGGTGATCAACTTAATGTACCTATTATGTCATCACACCCGTGTTATGGTTTATGCTACTACCGGACCGTAAGATCGCAATGGAAATTTTACAAATGCCTATACCAAGTCAGGACCGTTGTGGTCTTCATCTTTTTTCCAGTATGTCTTCCTTTTATTGTCTTTTCTCTTGGTCCTCCGAGTTTGGTAATTTTTTATTACCTTAAAATATCCGACATTCCAGTACAGTGATATAGGTTATTCTGCACATTCTTAAAATTTGATTTATTATCGCCATTTTATTCAAAAATAGCTTTGTTGTTATATTTAAAATATCGATATATATATATATATCTAACAAAAATTTAAAAACTTTTTACCTATTGATTTAGAAAAGTCCCGAATCACTTCCCTGTTAATTAGTGTTTTGATTCAAGCAAAATGTGAATTTTTTTAATTATCCAAAACAGAAAAAAAGGTGTTTTTATATAAATGGCATTCGAGGACAGTTCACAACTGCTGAAAACTATTTCAGAACGGGTTGATGTTTCCGTGGAGTTACAGGGAAAATGTGACGATAATCATAGAAAATTGGAACTGGATTTACAAACTCTAAAAAGCAAAATTGCAGACAATCTATTCGACAAAAACAGCAAAGAACTTAAACGAACAATAAAAGCAATTTTGTCGAAGTATGATATGTGTAAAAGTTTTGATGAATGCATTGTACACGACAGAATTCGAATTCAGATAAAAGATTTGGAATTACTGATAAAGGACCGTGAGCTTGACAAAAGGGAACAAGAACAAGTAACCCAGAAACGGAATCAACCTGGAAGTAAGAATTGACAATTCGATTTTATTAGAATTTTTTTATGTCACAACTGAAGTATTTTCTATACAAAGTTTGTTCAAACTAGTTACATTCTATGTTCTTACTTTTTTTATTTAATATTTCTTTTACACAATCTTTTCAGTTTTTACTTTTGTCTACAACGTATCTGATGAGTCATTTACGATAATTCTAATCAAAAAGTTTACATCTAAATCAGAAAGCAATATGTAGCTGTAAAAGATCAAACTAGAGAAATTTAATGTTTTTCATTAATGCCAATTGATAGGCTCTATGTACAAAATGTATATATTTTAAAGGTATGAAACTCTGGTATGGTGCCAACTTGGTTCGATTTAAATTCCTGCTGTCACATTTTCTATTTTTACACCTTATTTATTGTCATTCGGAAAGTACCGAATTGAGTTAGTGTTTCCCGCCCTAGAAACAATATGCAGGTTGACAAGGAAGTTCTTGTGTTGGAATTATCTATTTGGTATATATAGATCTAAAGTAATATACCAGCAAAGTTATGAAAACAATATCAAGGACACCGTCACTGCTTGTGGCAAGAGACTTCTTTCAAAGGTATAACTTTTAAAATTCGTAGTAAATAGTTATAATTTTACGTCATGTCAACTAGTTTACACATCATATTCCCGTTTCAAAATAATTAAAGGCGAACCCTTCAACTCAATTATAGTAAAAGATGCTGAACAATATAGTCGCGTTCGTAAAGTTGAGGAACAAAAACATTGGAGTTTTCTATATTGAGTCTATATAATAAAAGATACACACAGCGAATTAAAACAATATTGCGTTTGACTTTATGCCCAACAAGTAAGACAGTAATAAGCTCACACTTACTTAAATTAAAGATTGCTGATTGGTGTCTTCTGACATCCCTGCACTTTTTAGCTGATGTTGTATTTTGTGCATTTTGCCATCACTTGGCGTCCGTCGTCCGTCGTTCAACTTTTCAAAAATCTTCTTCTCTGAAACCGCTGAGTCAATTGTAATGAAACTTTGTAGGGTTGTTTTGTAGTATGTCCTCTACGAAATTGTCGTTCGAAATTTTGATTCAACAAAAAACATGGCCGCTATGGCTAAAAATAGACCATAAGGGTAAATTGTATTTTTTTAGCAAATTACTCAAACACTGTAACAGATATCAAATTCTGGCATAGGGTTAAAGTAATCAGCACATCAAGATCTACCTGTCCTGAAATTTTGAAGAGGATCCGACAATCGTTGAAGGAGTTATTGCCCTTTTCCTGATTTTGCACATGTTTAGACCAATATCTTGAAAACTATACAAGATATTTGAAAAATTGAAATTGCATACGGTTTAGCAAATCAAGATCTACAAAAGTTGTAGCAGAGTCAAAGTTGTAGGACTGTTCCTTTATGATTTATACCCCTTAGATCATAAAAATTGACCATTTTCACAGCTTTTTGTTCAACTTTTCAAAAATCTTTTTCTCTGATACCGCTTGGTCAAATGTAATGGAACTTAGGATGTTGTTCTGTAGTATGTCGTCTACAAGATTTTCGTTCGAAATTTTGATTTGACACAAAACATTGCTGCCATGGCTAAAAATAGAACATAAGGGTAAATTGCAGTTGGTTTTTTTTTGGGGTTTTTTTTTGCAAATTGCTCAAAATGGTAACAAATATTAAAATTCTGTTTAAGTAATAGTGACAACCACACCAAGATCTCTCCGCCCTGAACTTTTGAAGAAGCTCTGACAATGTTTGTAAGAGTTTTTCTCCTTTTTCTTGTTTTTTTTTTCAAGTTTTGCTCTTTTAGACCAATATTTTGAAAACAATACAAGATATTTGAAAAATTTAAATTGCATATGGTTAAGTACATAAAGATCTAAAAATTAAGTAATGAGGTCAAAGTTGTAAGACCTTTCTTGATTAGAGTTGTTTCCCTTAGAACATTAAAATTGATAATTCGGAAATTCCACAGAGAAGCAGTCCTTTGTTAAAAATGTCCAGTATCATTGAATACAAGGTGAGCGATTCAGGCTCCTGGAAGCCTTAAATTAAGAAAAGTGATAGTGTCGCAATATACATGATGATTCTATTTTTATCTTATTTAGGAAGACAGAGACAACAAGATAATGACAGTGCATATGAAAGTGCCACTTCCACATATTTAACAGGTAAAATCTAGTTCTGTGGTTATTCTACCTGCTTAAACCATTTTAATGACGTCATTCTATTGTTTAAAGTGTGGATTATTTTTTACGAATTCACTGCGCTGTCTATTTTTCATGATCAGTGTTCCATGAACTTTTCACGGTCCACTGATTACAAACCTCGTTTTCAAGAAATTTACCTTTTTAAAGGGTCACAAAAATGCATTGAATACAGGAATCAAGTTTTATTCAACTAAAAAACAAATAAAATCTACGGAAGCCCTGGAGGGACATTTTCAGTTAAGAGTTAGGAGTTAAGAATTAGGAGTTACAACTAACTATTTAGCACTTATTTCTTTGATTTATTTGTTGTTTTCTTAATACTTTTTTCAGGTCTGGATTTTGCACCTGGGGGGTGCTACATTGACACAATATCGACTTTTTGCTAAGTCCAACGTACATCAAAGTTTTCGCGTAGGCTTTAAGCACTTTTCTCTGAAGCTGAAAAAATAACGATCATAAGACCTTATTTTATACTGGTGTGCCAACACTCGTACACAAGTATCCCTAGTCTTTCAAAGGATAATCAAAGCGCTAAAGCGTTTAAAAGCAGGGCTAAATCTAAGCACTAAAATAAAGAACGGTCTGTTTTTCAGCAATTTGAAACATATCAATTGTGTTCGTTTGCTCCGACCACTTAAACGTTTGTTATGAAATCCGTAATTTGGCTCAACCCAGTTGAATATATATATGACGTATTGATTTAATTAAAGGTAAAAGGTCAGCAGCGCTTAAGTGTACATCAACTTAAGTGTATCGATATGTAAAATATAGTGCACGTTTATATCGTATTTATTATAGGGATATAAAGATGTACCTCTCAGTTAAGACAACCTGTATAACATTTAAAACATTGAAACAATGATTATACACGATGAATATTCTATAATGGATCCTCTGGTAGGAATATTGCCTGACCGATTTACCCTGTCTAGACGATAAAAAAAAACGAACGCGAAATTCCGATAGCTATATGACTACATAGAGCTCTGCTCAAAAATTAAAATAGAAGGATATGGAGTACGCATGAATGCCACAGACGGCGCTCGTGAATTATTTTTTACGAATCTACAGTAAACCATACATTCTCCTATACATTAAAGATACAAGAAGGCACACACGAATTCGCGGGGAAAGATGTCTGAACATTTCCATCGATATAGACCTGAGAAATCCAAGTCTATAATTGATATGAAAAGCCTGAATGCTGACAATAATGGGCTAACATGTATACAGATGCACATAAAATTTTCTTTTAATTGGTCACCAAGTAGTGTTTCCGTCCATTTCCATATTTCAAGTGGTCTTAAACATTCATTGTTATATAATCAAAATAAGAATGAAATAAGAAAAATTAAAATTAAAAGTTAGTCATGAATTTTTGTGGGGAGGCAAGGGATAATGAGGGACCTAAAAGGTGACAAAAAAGCAACTATTAAATTAAAGAACCTATGTAAATGTTTTGCAATTGCTTGTGACAAATATGCTTTGTCATTCCATCATAGGATGCAAATGTCAAACACTATTGACTATCCATATTGGTGTGAGAGCGTACAGAGTATAACATTTTGAAACTACCACTTTTTGAACCAATTTGCAAAAGTATTTTTAGGCCATTAACACGATAAACAAAAAAAGAGAAGGACATAAACATGATAAATATAGATGACCTCATAGGGCCCCCATAAAATAAAGAAAAGAAAAGAAAAACAAAGTTTTCGTACCACTCGGACAGGGGTGAAGAGACGTACATGTACAAACATATAGAGATGAAATTTTCAATTTTCATGGAGTGATGGGGGACAATGGCTACGCGAGGCATTCCTGTTGTATTTAGAGCCTGTATCTTTACGAAAGTGTTTTAGTGAAGTTTAAGGTGGTCTAAGATGAACTGGTTGTCAGTTCAGCAGTCTACGAATTAGCACCAGTCCGACAGGTGTTTGGCCTGTTAAAATAGTTTCGGTCCTGTAAATTTTGGCAGATTTTGTAACATAACCTATATAAAATATTTGAAAATAATGTATTCGGACCTGAAATTTGTAAATTCCAAACGCTATTTCTTTGACAGTTGAACGTTTTGCTAGCTCCTTTTTATTTTTTTTTATTGTTACGTTTATTGTTTTATTATTTTTATCTATCTACCTGAAGGGTGCTTAAGAATATTTGTAATTTTAAAATCAAACTCGGCAATATTCCGTTTATTTTTTTACGTTTTGTCCCCCCATAACCCCATAGCATCACAGAAAAAAAGAAAAAAGAACACTGCTTATTGCATGTATTGTTTATGTTTATAACAAAAACTAATCATGTAGTAGAATGTGGAAGGCATAAAATCCTAACATAATACAAAGTCTATTCATTTAATAATACGT
Source organism: Arcuatula senhousia (assembly GCA_963971305.1). Classification (NCBI taxonomy): domain Eukaryota; kingdom Metazoa; phylum Mollusca; class Bivalvia; order Mytilida; family Mytilidae; genus Arcuatula; species Arcuatula senhousia. Next base: position 31,473 of record CAXARO010000159.1, on the reverse strand, counting down.
GTTATTTCATGTACATGTAAATACTTTTTATTGAAATGTATTTTGGAGTATATTGGTATCTAAAAGACGCGTAAGTGTTGTTTGAATTAAAAATATTTGATATATTTCCATAAATCACTAAATATAAAAACATTCATTAAATGAAATTTTATATACACAAACTCGAATGATTTATGAACATTTGTTAACTTTGATGAAAACAAATTAGATATAGTGATGTGTTCCTCTTCAATTTAACCCAAGTCTCGCCTTGCGAGAAAAGGTGCGATTTCACGAGATTCCATTCCTTCTATCTAATTCCTTGCTTGTACTTAATGTCATACATACTATAAAAAGCCAGTTTGTGGAATCTCCCGAATCGTAGGCAAAAGAGCATGTTTCTCAAAAACAAAACATATTGCATGATCCATATTACTTTATAGATACTCGTAAATCATGTCATTATCTAACACCAGGAATCAGGGGCGGATCCAGAGGTCCGTAAAAGGGGAGGCGTAATTGCTTAAAATGTCAGATTTTGATGAAAATTTAATTTGAAGTTGCTTGGTCAATTTTATACAGAAAAAAATATATTTCTCAATTAAGGGCATCGCCCCCTCTGAATCCGCCACTGGGAATGGGTTTTATTTAAAAAGCTCTTTATTCATATTTTTGGGGGTAATTCTTATAGATATTAATCTTTTTGTATAATAAAATATTTTTGTCAATAAGTAAGCTTGTACATTTCGTATTATTCGTTATACTAAGATTCACAATGCGCGCTGTCTTCTCCAAATTTAGAGACGCCGGTACAATCCCCATCAATAGAACAGGATACCAGTCCATTTGCTTTTGTTCCAAGCTGCTCCCCCTTGCTTGCTGAGGACGACAAATGCCTGAATGAACAACGTGTTCACAAAGGAACGCAAACTTCTGCTGAAGTTGACTATACATGCGCTTCCAATGAAGTGAGTACAGATAAGTATAGTATGAAAACGATAAAATTTATCACTATCAATATTGTTGATGTTGATGAAAAGCTAATACCTGTTCACTGATTTTTTTTTCAGTGAACAGAGAGAGTTGGACCTGAATAATTGTTTAATATTTTGTATAAAATTTATCATTTATGACAAGAAAATCGTTCAGATATCTAAATTTTATGTTTATGGAAACAGTCAATAAAGGTAATAACAAAACTACCGAACTTGAATGATCAATCTCATAGTCCAGGGAAAATGACAAAAACGAATCAGTCATACCGGAGAACTGGTGGATCGCAATGGTCCTGACTTGGTACAGGCATTTCAAACGAAATGGTGGGTTGAACCAGGTTTTATGGCGCCAAACCTCCCTCTTCCATTGCGATCTTAGGATCCGGTAATTATTAAACAAATTGATTTGATAAAATATTTTTTGTTCTTTTTTTGCAATTGTGGATGTAGCGTTTCAAATTCAAATCTTTTCTAGGACTCGGAGTATAACAGTGATTTAGAGGAGTCAGCAGCCTGATATTCAAACACTAAGAAAAAACTGCCATGAATGTTTAATATGATAATTTGGGAATTCATTTTCACTCTTCTTCTTAATATATTCAAGGGTTTATTTGTCATTTTTCACACCAATTATTGTATAGAAGATAATTAGATTTGCAATCATGGTACATTGTACTTATAAACGAAATATTGGAAAAGTTTTCAAATTATATTTTTAATGCTTTAAACTATTGACTCTACTTTATATATTTAAATGTTTGTGTTCACTTATATAAATATATGGCTTTACGTTTTTAACTTTTTTTATGCTTACGTGTATTAAAATATGGCTTTGCATTTTGTAGCATTTTATACCTACATGCATGTTTATGGTTTCACGTGACAGTTTTTTGCTAAGAGGTGCATGTATATATAGAAATATTGCTTTGCATTTTGTAACGTTTTTACGCATACATTTATAAAATTGTGTAGGTAGTCATCTAGTTCGAGTTCGAGTCAGAGTTAGAGTTCGGGTCAAAGTTCGAGTTACGGTTCGAGTTAAAGTTTGAGACAGTTCGAGTAAGTTAATTTTCGAATTCGAGTTGAAATTTTAGCTAACTCGAAACAGTGATGTTCATGGCAATAATCGAGTTACGACTCGAGTTCGAGTTAGAGTTCGAGTTAAAGTTCGAGTTATAGAAAACGAGTTGGATATTTAGTTTTAAAATAGCTATATCATTTTTCTTCCAGGTTCTTTGCATTCCCCCTTTGCAAAATAAAAAATCTGTCGCAGTGATTTACAGAAACTTCACAAACTGTGAAACTACACAAACATTTGTACTCATCTGGAAGATAGAAATCACATATTTATACCCACGTTCAAATACGGGTATTCTGTTTTATACTTGTCAGTTTTTTGGGGGGGTTTGACCACAATTCAGCTAAATTTCTGAGCAACTACATGGTGTAGAGGTCTAATATTTTGTATATAGCTTTATTCTATAGTACCACATGGTGTTTTAGCGATTTTATGTTTCATGGTCAACTATACTTCCTGTTTTACTTTTCCGTCACAGGTTTGTAACCAACTAAATGTTTCAGAGGCCTGTTATATTGCATTTTGCTTTATCATACAGTACCATATGGTGTATAGCAATTTAATGTTCCTAAGTTCTGCCTTACAAGTGTCGAAAAACGCCGGGATTCAACAAGTGCGCGAAACGAGTTGAATTCCCTAGCGTTATTCCACACAAGTGACATTAAAATTTGTATTCGTAACCCCGCATTAGTTATACTATTTATTATATAGATAATTTGGATAAACATGACAAATAAATCATCAAAATAATGAAAACGAAAAAAAAGTGTTGATCGATGAACTAATCTATGGTACGTATTTTTCGCGGGAAACTTCACGAGGGCAAATAAATTTGCACGAGAGTTAGATAAATCCTGTGATACATAGAAATGTATTTATGTAATTACGATATTTTATCTATATCTATTTAGTAAGTGCATTTATTTAGGGAGAAAAAATATTTAAGAGTTAACAGTATTAAAGGGGGCCGGGGTTTATAAAATTTGGTTAAACTTACCTTTTTTCAACCTTAAAATCTTCAAAATTCTACCATTTATTTAGGGATTTTAATCTTTAAATCTATTGCTAAAAAATATATATCCTATTCGTTTTGTAACTCGACTTTAAATCTATTAGTAATTCGAACTCTAACTCGAACTCGAATCGTAACTCGATTACTGCCATGAAAATCACTATTCTGAGTTAGCTAAAATTTCAACTCTAACTCAAAAATTAACTTGACCTCCGACTCGAACTTTAACTCGAACTCGATTCGTAACTCGAACTTTAACATTGACTCGAAGTCGATGATTACCTACACACGGTATAAAGATACGGTTTGATAAATGCCTAATTGTATAATAAAATGGTTTTACATTTTGTAAAATATTTTTTTATTCAAATTTGTTTGTGCTATTTTCTTTTTTTTTAGCATGCACCAATATTTATTCACTGCTTTTATTTTTTAATGCAGGCTAGATATTTATTCTATGTTACTTTTTTATTGCGTTTTATATGTGCTATAATATTTTTCGATTATTTTTATATCGAATACTGTATAGATAAATAGATGATGTTATTTTATTTTAACAATTTCATGATTTCCTGTTGCATAATAATTTTTCGATTAATTTGTAGTAAACCTGATTTTAGATGTTTTTAGCTTTTTCAGGTTAAGTATAATATGGGAATTTAGTCCCAAAAAAAAGAACATACTTACGATAAAGGAAACACAAAACAGGACCCCGCACATAATTTGAGCAACCACAAAGTAAAAAAAAAACAGTAGTCATCCCTATGAGAATAGGGCACTTTTTAACATGGGCTCTATGGGACATCTCGGTGGAGCAATTTTTTGAATAGGGTATCGTACTATAGTAAGACCTCTAATACACGGCAAAGACATATGTATTAACCTTATGCCTTAATATGCACTTAATTACCCTCGTTAATTAACTTATTAATCAGCAGTAATTAAACATAAAAAAAGAAGTTGTATAGGATATTTATGGCCGGAATTGTAAAAATCCTGGTATCCGCGTGTGGGCATCGGCGGCGGCGGCGGCTGCGGCTGAGGGCTCCCGGCCGGGACAGAGAAATTTCGTAATTGTTTTTCCCAGTTAATCACACCTTTTGAATATAGATTATGAAACATCAGGATGGTCGTCAATGAGTGTGATTTTAAGCATGGGCTCTATGGGAGATCTCGGTGGAGGGATTTTTCGAATGGCGTATCGTACTATAGTAAGACCTATTATTCACAGACAGATAGACAAGACAGATGTTTATGCATTAACCTTAGGGCATTATGTGGCCTTAATATATATCTAAATACCCTCGTCAATTAACTTATCAATCAACAGTAATTAAGTCCATGGTGTAATGGATCTACGCCTTTTACAAGCTTAAGATATCTTAAAGGAGGTTTTTTTTTTTGTTTAATGGATGTCGTTATTTAATAAGAGTAATAACTGGCCGTCTTTAATTAATATGCAATATTGGCAAATAATACAAACATGTTTAACTGTATTTTTTTAATATCCATAAGGAATTGTACATATATCATTAGTAATCACTCTTTTATCAAATACAATTTTATAGTCTTTCCTTTCAGTTTTTGTTACTAGTCTACTATTCTTTTGGTCACGTGCTATCTTATGCTCATCCACAACAGTTATTTTGTCTTCCCTACCGGACGTAACCAATTCTAGAATGGTGTTAAAGTTGATATCGAGAGAATTCTTGTAATTAAGAGTAATCCCACGGACTTTACATACAGTCTGTATACCTTTGCTATCCGGCTTTAAAAGTTTATAACAAAAGTTCTTAGGTCCACCCGTAACGAAATGTGTCATCGTATTCCCAGCCTAGAGAAGGTTTCCATTCCCTTTCAGATGTGACGAAAATTATCGAATCTGTATCAGCATATAAAACTCTCTGGTCCAACTTTTCAAGATAGCTGTAAAGTTTTAACCTTGCTTGGGCGGTAGTATACGCAGCCAATACAACATTGGTTCGTCCAGATGTTTCAACGAAATCATTTTTGTTTTTCCATCTCATCTCTACAACTTGATCAGATACGAAATTGACACCAGAAACTTCTTGTTGATCACTGGTCAGGATATCAAAATACAGTGCAGGGTCTGATACGTATTCTATTTGTGGTAAATTGGAACGTTGTCCGAATTTACCCCAGAAACTATTTAACATTAACTTTGCCAATGAACGGAGTCCTGTGTTTTTCACTATTTTATCATATTCCATTTAAATTCCTTCCTTCTCAAAGTAGTCTTCGATATATTTATGTTTATCGTCCTCAGTTATGATCCAAGTAGGCCATCCACTTGCTTCTTGTTTCATCTTTAAAAACGTGTCAATTTCGTCCTGAATTTGGGGATGCTATGCTCAGTAACGACTGAAAGATCATAAAATCGACTGGGTGCATTCTTTTTTGCCAATCGCCTTTTCATCGAAGGTTTATTTATTTCTGATCCCTTTCGTTTCAATCCTCTTCCAACCTGGTTATGGTAGCGGTGCGTATGCCTATCTAAACTATCTTTCCTAGAAAACAGCATTCCACATTCGTTACACTGATGCAATGATTGATCATTGTGTCTATCCATGTGTCTTTCAAAATTATTTTTTTCTTCCAAACTTCTTTTTGCACTGTGGACATTCATGAGTTGCATGGTGACCCAAATCTCGCTGATGTTTTAGAAGTAAACTCTTTTTTGGAAATTTCATTCCTCAGGTAAAACAGCTATGTTCCATCACGGAATTTTTCCACACTGGCTAGCTGCAAAGAGAAGGTTATACATGTATATATATGAAATTTTTTACCCATAATTCATTGCAGAAGTAATATCTAAGGTAAGTTTGTAATTAAAAGCTCAGTATGAAATCAGAGTTTGTCATGTCAAGATATAAATTCTGTCCAGACTGTAATATAAAATTTTCGAGAAAGGATGCTTTTTTAAGGCATAGAAATATCAAACACAGAAACGATGAGATGGTACTTCCACCACCACCACCACCACCACCCACACCACCACCACCACCACCACCACCACCACCACCACCACCACCGATGCTGCATGACGAACCAGTAGAAAAATTCAAGTTTAAACATCCTTTTACTGGTATTTTCAGTGGACCAACATCATGTGAAAAGACATTTTTAGTCAAGACTGTTTTACAACAGCATCTAATAACACCTTGGCCCGAGCGAATTATTTGGGTCTACAGGCGTTGGCAACCGTTGTACGATGAAATCAAAAGTTCAGTACACCCTAAAGTCGAATTCAACCAGGGTATTCCTATGGATATTGACAAAGACAGCTACTTGAATCCTTCTATCAGGAACTTAATAATTCTTGATGATGTTATGGCTTCAACTTCAAAAGACAGTAGAATTACAGACCTTTTTACTGAAGGCAGCCACCACAGAAACCTTTCGGTTTTGTCCATCAATCAGAATTTATACTTTAGTAAAGATCCGACTTAACGACGAAATTGTCAGTATATGGTCCTATTCAATAATCCGATCGATCAACAACAAGTAATGACCTTAGCACGGCAAATGCATCCCGGAAAGACAGGTTACTTTATGAATAAGTTTTATGAAGCAGTTGTCCAACATCATGGATTCCTCCTTTTAGATCTAAAACCAACCACCCCAGATGATAAAAGGATTATTTCAAATGTGATTGGTTCTAAAAAGGATGATGACGTCATCGACGAAAACACTTCTTTATTACCCGATAATCAAACAAAAATGTATCATTACTACGAAAACCATCCTGTTGATCAGACGTATGCAGACATGCCATCCTGTGATGATTGTGGTGTCGTGCTTGATAGCATGCATGATTTACAAATACATGTCAAAAATTGGTGTCCAGAAAATGAAACATTAAAACGAAAAAGGACCGAACCAGATGATAATGACGAAAGCATATAGAAAACAAAATGGAAAGAATATGACCGTGAATATGACGAATATTCCGACAATGATGATATGGTTGTTGACGAAAACGATGGGTGCAGGGAGTTATTAAATAAGGCTGCTGGAACTCTAGGAAAGCGTTTTGATGAGAAACGTGATAGATATGTGGAGGATGGTATGAATAAAAAAGAGGCATTTCAACATAGTAATGAAGACATAACTCCATTTGTTAAGAAAGAGTTTTTTAGTCGTTATACAACCTATCTACAAATAGCTGTGGAACTGCAACAAAGTAATGTTCATGAAGAAATCGTTCATGATATTCAGGCATTAATGGATGACGATGTTAATAAAGACGTCGCAATCAAACGTGTACTGCGGAAAAAACGAGAGCATTTTGAAGACTTATTTGATGACGATTATTACGAGATGAATAAAAGTGAGGAAGGGATATCTGAAGGAGAGGAAGATTCAGATGACAGTGACGACTAAACCTTTATCAACAACTACATAATAAACTTTTCTCACACGAGTGATAGATATAGACATGTCAACATGGATAAATATTTGAACGATATTTATTATAATCCATCAAACCCAGCTAGTTTTTCAGGACCGGATAAATTGTTTCAATACGTAAAGAAACATGGCCGATATGATATTTCAAAATACAGAATTAGGAAGTGGTTGCAGAACCAAGAAACGTATAGTATGCAACGCCCATATAGACGTCCTCAAAACAGAACAAGTATTGTAGTTGCTGGAATAGACGACCAATGGAGTATGGACTTAGCCGATATGATAAAGTACTCTAAGTACAATAATGGAATCCAATATCTTCTAGTAGTGGACGTATTTTCTAAATATTTATGGCTTCGTAAACTAAAAGACAAAACTGGTGCATCTGTTTCTGAAGCTTTGTCAGATATATTGAAGGGACAAAGGAGACCTAAAAGATTAAGAAGTGACATGGGTCAAGAATTCCGAGCTCGAAAAGTTCAAGCCATTTTGAAAGAGTATGACATACGTCATTTCTATTCGACAAATGAAATGAAATCGAGCATATCTGAAAGAGCTTTGGAAACCTTGAAATCACGAATAACCAGATTCATGACATACAAGAATAGCTACAGATATGTCGACAAATTGCAAGCCTTTGCAGACAGTTATAATCATATACATCATAGAACTATAGATATGGAACCAAGTAAAGTTACGAAACAAAATGAAGAGACAGTGCGGGTATCCACATATTTCTCTAAACCACACAGAGATCATTCAAGATCATGGAAATTTAAATTCAAATTGGGCGATCACGTGAGAATAACTCATTTAGGAAACATATTTACAAGAGAATATGACCAGAGATGGACAGGAGAGGTGTTTACCATTTCAAAAAGATTTTGGAGGAGCGGAATCCCTATATACCGTATTAAGATTATAATAATGAGGATATTACTGGAACATTCTATCAGAGTGAACTGCAGAAGATAAATCTAAACCAAGATCATATATATGTGGAAAGTGGAGAACATTCTTAAAACGAAAGGAACAGGACAAAATAAACAATACTTTGTGAAATGGTGTCATTGGCCGAAAAAAATTGATTCTTGGGTGAAAGCTAGTGATATCGAAAATGTATAATATATGTTGTATGTTGTATAAATTAGACTAATAAATGTATTAAATCCAAAATGTTTTTTATAAACACCTTTGAAACCCATTAAAAACTGGTGGTTAAAAATTATGCCCACACATGCATGATATCTATTGTGATTTCCAATAAAAAAATAAATCATGATACCTGCTTAAAAACAAAATGCATTTAATTTAAAATACAAACTGCATTTAAGATTTCCGGTTGAAAAAAACACGAGCTTATGAAATTTGATGAAAGGGGTATTTCTATGTGAAAGCTACTTTATTAAATTTTAGTTGCTCATAAAGCTTTCATATAGAACCACATCAACAGCATAACAAATGAAGGAAATGATTTGTTTGAATAATTTTGTTTTGTCTTCAACTTCATTAAATAAAAAAAAGTTACCACTTCCAATCGCTGTAAACTTAAAAAAAAACCTATCATATCATAAAGTAAATACTAACTTTTTTCTATAGAGTTTAAACTATATCCAATAGTTGCCTTGCCCAGTTGCCTTATGATGGTTTTACTCTCTATAAATCCCTTTCATACCTGCCTTGAGGGTGGAAATTCCCGGGATAGGTCACATGTGTTAGTGTGGGCGATAAGATCAAAGAGTGGGGGTCGAAATATTAAGGGGGGGGTTATAAAATTTGGGGAATATCGGTATCGACTATGTACCGTGTTATTTAAACACCCTACAGGTAAGGTCACAAAGTGTACTTAAACCAATAGGTTGGCATCAAAGGGTACAAGAAATAAATTATCATAGTTATGATTCCCAGGAAATAGCCGGAATATAATTGTGATTTTACACATTTTTTTTTACTTCCATTATTTACATGTTTAAGTCGTTAAAATGTCAATATGAACCTTTCCATGTTATCAAATCTTAATTATTATGTAGTTAAGTCTATACAGGTAACTTATCTGTCACATCGGAATAGGTAAATTTACCAATGTTTTGTATCATGACATTTGAAACGTTTAAACACAAACACATAATTAATTTTGATTAATTATTCAAAGAGTGCATTAGGGTACAAAAACAAAGTGTTTGGCTTAGGTCTTTGCATGCATTGATTATGTGTCCTTATGAGATAAGACTTCTCAATGATCACACCCTTGAAATACTGAAATAATAAATGGTAACTTACATTCGTAATTTTGTTCTTGAAGAATTCGTTGGAAGACCCAAGTTAACAGCCTTTTTATACCCCAAGCTCCCAATTAGATTCTTCGCGTAGGCGTTGGAATTAAAAAAATGTAATCCTCACATGATCGATTACCCTTCACAAAAGTTTGGGGTTGAAACACGTTTTAAGGAATTTCACGATTTTTATGATTGATGGCCCTTCACACCTGTCAAATGTTTAGGGTTGAAACCCACATTAAAAAACTTTAGGGGATTAATTAGGAAATTTCCCCCATCAATAAGAGGTGTGGTTCAATTAGGTAATTTCCTGTCCATTGGTGTGTACGTCACTACCTGTCAATGGCTTGTCACGTCCTGTCAATCAATGGGTGAGGGTATAGTACCCCCTTTGAAAAAATATTATGTATTCAACCCGTGCTGATTATATATTACCAAAAGGGTATGATTTTCTGGGAAAACCGTTTCGAAATTTTTTCTGTCCCGGTCGGGTGCCCTCCTCCGCCGCCCTCCGCCGCCGCTGCCGCCCTCCACCGCCTCCGCCGCCGACGCCCTCCACCGCCGCGGCTGCCGATGTCCACACGCGGATACCAAGATTTTTACAATTCCATAAATATCCTATACAACTTCTTGTTTTTATAATTAATTAATGTTGATTAATAAGTTAATTAACGAGGGTAATTAAGTGCATATTAAGGCATAAGGTTAATACATATGTCTTTGCCGTGTATTAGAGGTCTAACTATAGTACGATACCCTATTCAAAAAATTGTTCCACCGAGATGTCCCATAGAGCCCATGTTAAAAAGTGCCCTATTCTCATAGGGATGACTACTAAAAACAACTGAAAAACTTGAATAAAAGTGTATAAAGATATTGATATACTAGTAAGTTGTGGTAAAATTTTGTCCATGCGATCGAAACAATATCTAATAGTCGTTTTCAGCTTGTTGTATGTACGACTTGTCCGCTAACTGTTATTCTTAAGATAATTCAATAAAGCTCAACAAAGTTCCTACTTAAAAAACGATCAAGAGGAATAAGTATAAAAATAGTTATAAACATCGCATAAGTCCTGGTCATTTCTTTTCAATCCTTTTAATCCTGTTAATGCTTTATCTAAATAATATGTTCAACCTCTAAACCTGCATGACTTGTACAAATCGTCAGGCTAGTAAAACGGGTAATATATAGCTAAGCCTGGTTGATGGCGTTAAGGAACAAACATTCATTTGTTAAATGAATCGCTTTTATTATGGAAAACCGTTCGTAATAAAAAGCCAAGAAAACTATCACAACAATTACAATATGCAGAATAAGGTTTGCCTGGGCGTATTGCATTTGTGCCAATTTTTTGTATTTGCAACATTTCATTTATGCCCCCGTCACACTGGATAAAGTTCGTACTACGTTCTTACTAAGTCCTAAAAAGGCATAAAACGTGAAAAGAACTTGATGAGCGTATTAAAGGCGTATTAGAAACTTGTATGGTCGTAGTGCAAACTTTGATGGACGTAGTACGAACTTTCTTGGACGTAGTGCGAACTTCAAGAACGTGAAGGACGTGGAATAATTTTGAACATGTTCAAAACAAACGTAGTGAGGACGTGGAGAAGTCAAAACGTAGTACAGACCTACTAAGAACGTATTGAGAACTTTATGATCGTAGCATGAACGTTTCAAAAACTTCAAGGACGTGGCATGGACGGTATGATTTTTTGTGCCGTTAATGCTACGATTACACTACGTCCTTTAAGTTTGCACTACGTTCGCCGTACGTTTTCACTGACTACGATTTCATATAACGGTACTTTTCTTTCAAGTTTGTACATGTAGCACGACCATAAGGAAGTTTCTACTGCGTCCTTAACACGTCCGTACAGTTTTTACTACGATGTCAGTACGTCCTTGCGGTTTTAACGCCGTTTCTAGTAAGTTTTTACTAGGTTTTCTGACAGTTCACATGAATTTGTACAAAAAGTTTTGATATGTATTTAAATAAATCGGTTGTCTCTTGCCCGCCGGAAGAGGATCTTTTATTCTGCATTTAATACACAAAGGACAACATACATTTTTAAATCATTATTATACTTTGCCAATTTACTAAGTAATTAGTCAATAATACTGCCAAAATGTCGCGCCCCACGCCATACATGTATATATGTTGATTATGTAGGGTCTAAAGAAAACCAGAAAACTCTTACTAAACCATCGAAAACGATGCAAAGTTATTAAAAAACTGGTACAATAAAATCGGAGAATAACAAAACAGTCGGACGATAAGGTGTTAATACTGGGAGAATCTTTCCACAAAGGAATTTTCAAGCACTTTAGGAGGGCGTACATCATTGAAATATATAAAGTTAAACAAGGCCGGAGATGAACACGACGGGCCTGATAAAATGAACATGAAATGATGTGAAAAAAAAATACATAATGATTAGGATTATGTATATATCTTTATCAAAGCTGTTGTTTGTAATGACATCTTTTTTGGGGGTCAAGAATGGGGTTTTTAATTGAAACTTTAGGAATAAGCTTGAATCATTTGTAGTTTTTTTTTAATACAGGGCCAACAGCGAACAGCAACCGCTGGTCATATTGAAGGCTGCTGGCTGTAGGTTGTGTCGCGTTTACTTATTCCACATCTCATTAATTTCTATCTACATAATTTACTGACTGAATCTGTATATTTACGAATGTTATATGATGCATACTGATAATTAGCATTTCTATATACATGGTCTAAGGATGTACAACGGAACGATCCAAATCTTTAGTTGGGGAATGGATATGTTTTTGTCCATACTTATTTTCTATATCGTTTCGGTTTTTTGTTTCATTTTCATACATGTGATTCTTCCGCCAGGAGACGAAATCTCCCGACTTTTTGATCCATCTCCCGTTCTCCCGACTTTTTGTGTAATCTCCCGCTTTTTCAAGACATGAGAAAATTTTAGTTTTATAGACATTTTAATCGTTCAGTCATTAAACATTTCCGTTGTTTTAGGGGTTTGTGAATTAGGTAGACGTTAATTTAACAGGTAAAGGTGTTAATTAAAGGTTTATTGCCATAATTCACCTGATATTTGTATAAACAGTTTGAGATTAATTAGTGAAGCCATGTATATTTGGCACACCCTAGTGCCCCCAATTGACATTGAAATGCAATTTTATTGAGCGTTGAAAATCTCCCGCTTTTTGGTCCAATCTCCTGCCAAAAATATCAAAATATCCAGCTTTTTCTGAAGAAAGATACAATCCTGCCTTTTGATGTCAAATTTACCCACATCCTACACTTACAAATCAAATGGGTGTTTCATTTATTTGGTAATATGTGTCGAGAAAAATAAAAAATAAAAAAGAACACTTAAATAACGGTTCAAACATAGAAATGGCCGGATTTCGTTAAAAAGAAAGTAGATGAACGTCAGACTTGATATCAAATCCCATGTTATAGGAGCCCATGATGATGTTGTATCGCCTCTGGTGAGTAGTTAGAAAGAAAACTGGTACGAATCACTAAATTGTCTACTAATGAACATTTATATCAACAAACTAAAGTCAGTAAACAGGAAGTAGATGAGCGACAAACCTGATATCGAATCATGCGTTATAAAAGCCCATGCTTACTAGATAAACCATGCATGTTAAAGACCTTTTTTGTTGAGTTCGATAATAGTAGGCTGAATGGGGTCCGCTACAATTGCAACACTGGTTGACAAACTGCAAACAGGGGAGGGATTCACAAAAGCATCAAGCTTGTTTTTCATTCCAGAATTAACCAATACATTTATAAACTAAATATCAAAAGGCTATGATTAGTAGATGCTGAGGAAACTGATAATTACAAAAAAGGTTCCCCGCCCAACCGACATTTACCATATATCCCTGGAATTTTCACTCCGTGAAATCTGACCATTTACATCTTGCTAGAAAATTGTCTTAAATACACATCCAGTATTTTTAACGCATACATATTTTACAGGAGGCAATTCCAAGCGAATAATTAAAATTCAATGCGTGGTATATACCCTGACCAATAAGAGACGCTTAACACAAAAGTTGTACGGCAACAATACAAAAAACAAAAACAAAAACAAAATAAACATAATAACTTAAATCTTCTGGTTTAGATAACACAGACGAAGCATCGCTTCGTGCCGACTTCAAGTGCTTGGACAATTAAGAAAGTTTTTTTTAAACCACAAAAGACTTTGATATTTGTCACCGTAAGTTCTACTATAAAAAAGACTAGTCTATGACTTATGGTACAGGCTGAATAAAAATCCGAGATAAACAGATTTTGTGGCACTAAACTTTCCGTTTTCATTGCGATTTTAGAATCCGTGTGCAACATAAACACAAAAAAAAACATGATTGTGAAACACAACTTTTGCAATTTTCATCATACACTAAGTTAGTTTGTCAAATATAGGTGGTTAAGGGTGGGTTAATGATGCGTCATGCAGTAATTGCATGAGAGGTTTGTATAGCTAACCAAAATAAAAATCAGACATCGAACGTATGTGCGAGGTGATAGTGCTGTCTTTGTTTTAAAACTGTCGCAAACTTCCTATAGACGTACTGGAAACGAGCTAGTCGCAGTACAGTCGCAACAAAAACGTAGTTCGAACGTAATGAAGACGTGATGAACGAAGAAGACACGTAGTGAAAACGTGCTGAACGTAGAAGACACGTAGTAAAAACTTGATAGTCCTAGAAGGAACTTGGTTGTAAACTTGAAGGACGTTGCACGGTCTTTGTAAGGACGTAGAGAAGTCGTATTGAAAACCTAGGAGCAATATTTCTATCCCGTTTGTACTGCGTTCTAAGAACGTACTAAGAACTTGGTGGTCTTCGTCCCAGTGTGACGGGGGTATTACATGTACGTTGCAATTAGGTTAAATTTCTCTTGCACCACTGACAAAATCTTTCATTTGCGCTATTTGCAGGTAAAGGTTATTAAAATCTAAATTTATAGATATGAGTCACCATTTTCAATGCATTTTAATTCGCTTCTGAAATAAAAAAAATGTCACAGTTCTAAAGTTGTTAATTGCTAGGTTTGTTATCCATCAAGATAAACATAATTTTATCAGGAACGAACAAGGGTAATGCTTACATTTGTACAAGCTGAGAGCGAGAATTGATCTGTCGAGTTCTTCTGTGCTTCTGTGTGGTGTCAGCTCGATTTTTTTCAGTGCAGATATTGTGTTTTGTGCATTTGCTTTTGATGGAAACAATGAAAGCCTATTGAGACCAATTCCGTAGTAAGATTTTTTTTATTCCTCGTAATAACGAAAAGATAGTCGTAATAATGAGAAATAAAAGTCGTTATATATGACTTCACTTCTCGTTATTACGACCTTCATTTCTCGTTATTACGATATTCACTTTTCGTTATTACGACTTTTATTTCTCGTTATTATACGACTTTCATTTCTCGTTATTACGACATGCTTCTCGTTATTACGAGTTTCATTTCTCGTTATTATACGACTTTCATTTCTCGTTATTACAACTTGCTTCTCGTAGTTACGAGTTTCATTTCTCGTTATTATGACTATTTTCTCGTTACATGTATTATGAGAAATACCAAAAAAAATCTTACAACGAAATTAGTCTCAATAGGCTTTCGTATGAAACCATACTTAACAATTTATAAATATTGTATCTGTCTTCATGCAAGTCATGATACCCGTTGGGCTTGTTTTGGGTATATTGGGATATGGGATATTTGGTACTTTTGTTAATGGGATATTGGATATTTGGGATATTGGATATTCTGATAAATTTTGGTGATATGGGATACTGAGATAAAAGAAATAAAAAATCAAAGCGCTAAAGCGTTCAAAGGCTGAGCTAAATCTAAGCACTAAAATAAAGAATGATCTGTGTTTCATAAACTTGAAATATAGCACATCAATTTTCTCTGTTTGCTCTGCACTATTGCATATTTAAGAAATCTGTAATCTGACTCCGCCCACTTGATCAAAGGTCAAAGGTAAATAATGCTTAAGTAGACATTAACGTGTATTGATATACGATATGTAGTGCACAATTATAACGCAGTTATGTTGGGGTATAAAGATGTACCTCTCATTTTAGACAATCTGTATAAAATTTATAATACATTGAAAAAATGAAAATAAACGATTAATGTTGAATAGATCCTGTGTTAGGAATATTGGCTGACCGATTTACCCTGTCTAGACGAAAAAAAAACGCGAAAATCAGATAGCATTATGACGTCATAAGGCTCTGCCTAAAAATCATTCGAAGAATTTGAATAGAGAGAAATGACCACAAAGGTGCTTGAGGGGTAGAAAATTTCCCCGTCATATAATAACAGCTTAATTATTTAGCGGTTGCTACATCAGTCGGCAGATCATTCAATTACTGTATAGTCTTTGAAAGGATAACATGATTCGTTCATACCATGACGCTACATATAGAATGGCTACTGATAGGTGTTGCGAGTCATTCTAGTTGGTGGCAAAATCTACCACTAATGTTGATTTTGACCAGCTGGTGATCATATGCTTGAGTGTCTCCAGTGCTGGTTAAATAAGATAGTAAAGCATATGGGATTTAGATGATGTGCTGCTGTTGTCATATGTGTAGCTGCACGTAACTGTACCATTTCTTGTTTTTGTCTATCTCCCTTTAAGGGTATTTGATCCATAAAGTACATCCGAATCCTCTGGAATAAAGGTCAATAAATGTTGATTACTTCTGTTTTGAGGGAAATTCTGAATTCTTCTGTGTGTCAGCCTTAATGATCAGAATTTTGGAGTAGCAGCTATGACGGACTTTATCAAAAGCTTTGCAGAAATTTATCATTAGGTAATTAAGTTGTCTTCGATCAAGGTTTATGGCCGTGTCGTCTATGAACTCAATAAGTTGTGATTCTCAGGATAGATCTTTATGGAAACAGTGCGGAGGAGGCTGTATCATACTGTGCTAGGCAGCATGACACAATATCGTGATACTGTTGGTTACAAAGTGATCAGGTAGTTTGCAGACAATGCATGTAAGTGCCACTGAGCTGTAGTGAAAAGTTTCAAATTTCTTTCCTGTCTTCAAGATTGTGCTGATAAAGGCTTTTTTTCCAAATACAATGTATTTGAATGCTCCATTGGTACCTTTTTTGCTTCTTGGGTACTTTTCCAGTTCTAAAGGATTGTCTGAATATTATTGATTGTTAGGATTGTAGATATGTGCTTTGTTTTTTCTATGAGAATTGTATGAGCTGTATTATCTGGTTCGGGTGCCTTATGAGGATTTAGGCTCTGTAAAAAGTTTGTTATGCCCTACTTTGTGATATTAATTTCTTGCCTTGTACAAAAAATCACAAAATTCCTTATTGGCACCACTCACTCCTTATTTTCTGTTTTGTTTAATTACAATAATAATTTTCAATATTTTGCTTTTATTTTATCATTTCGATTCCCATTTAATATTAAATTATAGGCTCTTAGGAGCCTCGGGGTCACTCATTTGATCTTTGATGAAACTTAACAGGGAACTTATTTTTTTATGTTTTGGTGTCAAAAATACTTTGAAAGAGCAAAATGAGGCATCAAACTGCAATATTTTCATTCTATAATTCTAAGACATAACATGTAATCAACTTTATCTGCAATCATGCCATGCTGTAAGCCAAAAACAATGTTTGCTTAAAAGGACCATAACACCTTAAAGGGGTCATGTAACAATTTTCATCCAATAGAGAGTTTTGTCGACTAAGACATATAAAACTGACGGCGACGCCAAAGAGATGGCATTTATTTATCAGCCTAACTTCCATGTCTTCATTGTACATTGTTGTTACTAAATTTGAGAGCATTTATGTCTGATTTATGTTTTTGACCTATTTCTATTGGTTTTGAAAATTATTGATTCATTGAGATATTTTGGAAAATTTACAGGGATATGGGATATTGCGGATATTATTTAAAGGGATATTTTTTTTATTTTCTTAAAGGGATAAAGGTACGTTTTGATCTAAATTGCTAGGATATGGCATATTGAGACCCCCCCTAAACAAGCCCCAATACTGTATCTGTCCTGATAGTGTCGTATGAGCTGTACATACTAACTAAAGATTTTCCTTAAAAAGGTTCAATCTTTCCTAAAGAACCTTTTTAAGTTTCACCTTTAATCATCATAGTTCATGACATTCTCACCTATATATGATGACCTTTTATTTACCTTTAATTTAGAGAGGTCACTGACACAAAATTTGTTAAAAACAGTTCTGCCGTTTGATTTTATTCAATGACCTTATGTTATGTGGGTTCATCCATAACATCTATCTTACTTATTTCGCATAAAACAGTTGATCTATACAATCATCAGAATGTCACTCGAAGAAACTCTGAAAAAATGTCTAACTTCAGACACAAAACACATTCCGTCCTGGTACCTGTACGACAAAGAAGGATCAAGACTTAACGATGTGTGCATCGAAAAGAGCAGCAACTATTACTTTCATAGATATGAAACGGAACTTCTTAAAACCATTGTCATGGTATGTACATTTCAATGCAAGGTATTTTGAGAGTTTTAGCATATATTTTTGTTTTTGATTTTGATAGTCTCATTAAGGAACCGTCATTATTTGTCAGCTGAGGGGACTTGAATTTTTCACGGGAGAGGGGTCAAAATTACTTGTCGCCATTTTTACTATCAAAAAGTTCAGTATTTTATGATAATTTCACCGATTTTACAATTAAACCACAGTCATGACAGTATCTCAATATATAATAAAACATTTCTGTATAAACATGATAAAGATCAATGATGATTCAGATCTTGAAAAGTAAAAATTATACCAATATTGTTATAAACTTGTGTTTGTTTTATTATCATATATATCATTATTGCAAAATTACAATTATTAGGGTCAAACTATACAATAACTTTAAAAAACATACAAACAATTTCAAGAACACAATAGAAAAAATGAATCATCCAATATAAGTATTTGATCTCATATCGAGGCGTGTATGGTCAAATTTAATGTTTATAAAAAGGACTAGTCTTGTGAAATGAATCTTTGAGAAAGCCACTGATAAAGCGGGATCTATAATATTATTTCAGTGAATATGACAGAAACACCTACATGTATCATATATATATTCATTTCCTCCAAAATTGAAGAGCTAATAGGTAGTGATAGCTTTAGAAAAGTAAAATAAAGGACAGTATATGTACATAAATAAAATTATAAAAACAAACATGTAATTACATTAAAGAAAAGCTGTCTTAAAGTTCAAATAAAGAAAGTTGAAGAAAGTTCAAAAAATTAATTAAGTCTCGAATGGCACTACAATCAAGGTGGCACATACGGTAGATATTTTTTTGTAAAGAGATAATGTCATCATCATCAGACATGTTAAGATATTTGCTAATAAGTCTAAATCAGGTTAGTTGTGTATGTATGCACTAAACTCGATTAGACCAATGTTAATCAAGTCGTACCAGAACTCGTCTCTCTGAGATTGTAGTGCCTCGTTGTGAAGAGAAATGTCACAAAAAATCTACCACACATGTGACACAGTATGAATAGCTCTGTATAAAATCAAACTAAAGTACATAAACGAACTAGGAATCGGCACTGTTCTCTGTGATGTGGAAATTTTCTACTAAGAGTCCATGCAGCATGTTGATCATGTGCAAAAGAATGGATGGCTTTAAAGAATGTAAAGCTACTTTCATTGGGTGTTCTTTTGTGCCACTTTATTACTTTTTTATTTTGAATTGCACGTTTGGCGATGTTTTTTCCATTGTTTGTAAGGAGGAAACAGTCCAGTTTAAAGAAAATCGTCTAAATCACTAAACTCATACTTGAGCAAGTCCAAGTCTGTTTTTAACACATTTATACTTAAAGTCTATAACCCATGTGAGCAATATCTGTTTTGGCAACGCTGTGTTCTTCATGGACATAAGATTTCCTGAAAATAATAGTTTCTTTTCATCAATAAATAATTCAATGGATCTCCATCTCAGTAAAGAAAGACACATATAAGTTCGAGTAAGTTGAGGTAGTCTTAGGATAGATTTGCAGATGAACCATTGTGTGCGCTTCATGAACAACATTTCTGTTGAGGTTATACCCGTCCAAATTTCGCACCCGAAAAGGGTTTTGGAAAACAGACTCGACGTACTACTCGACTTCTCGACTACTCGAGTTCAACACTTATGACAGATGGATGTAGACCGTACTTCATTTCATCTAAAGCAGGTTGACTAAATGTACTTTTGAACGGTCGCCGCCATAATTACGATGTTCATATACAATACCATCTTATCCACATTTTCCAATATTGAAAACTTCAACTCAAGTTGACGTGTGTTCTAGTGCGTCTTTGGCTGTCTTACTTATCTTTAGTTCCGTTGCGTTCATCTGGTGTTCATGTAAGTCTTCTGTCTTGAAAATGTTTTCAAAATGTTCTGTCCTTCCATCAAATATCGATTCATGTGTATTGCATAACTCTAAAACTTCTAATTTCTATTTAGAAATGCCCATATTCGCTCTTGGTCAACCTCAAAGTCTTTTTCAAGTGAGCTATAGGTCTCTTGAATATACATTTCATACGCTTTGATTGATCATTGATTCTCCAAGTTATTTACGTAGTTCAGATCTAAAGTGTCTCTTTGCATCTTTGTATTCTATGAATATGGGTGTTCACCTCTTGGCCTTCCTTCTGCGTTCCATTTTGTCCTATTTTTTGCAATAGATTTGTGTAATTCGTTTACAGTACTGTCACAGTAAGGGTTGAGTTGTATTGTAAACGTTTTGTATAGTAATGCTTCTTTTTCAGCTTTTCTGATTGCATTGACAATGTTACAACAGTTTATATCCTCACTAGAGCAATCTTCTTTGGGAGTGTCTATATTCCACAAGAATTGCGAAACTGCATAAAAATAGCCAAGAAGTTTATGTTGTTGTCTTGCTTCTTCTCATGCTACTTTATCTGCTTATCTTGTTGTTGTCGATGATTCTTCTTGTTACTCCCTATTTAACTGGATTATCACAGGGTGATAATCAGAAACATTAAAGCGATGATCGTCTAGAACACGCTGAAAGAACTTGTGAGATATTGTCTTGAGAAAATATATCATGATCGATTGCACTTTTCTCGTATGACTAAAAAGTATATGGAGTACCAGTTCCAAAGGTTTGGAGATGTCCAGATACTAAGTTAAAATCCGACATGAATTGTAACTCAAAAGCGAAGCTATGCTTATCTCAAACTATATAAGCTAGTCTTGGACCAGCTTTTTTAACGTTCATAACACCAAGAATGTACACAGTTCCTAACTCTGAATAACAGAGTAAATATCATAGAGTCTTTCGATATACGTGTTGAAATTCTCAATAGGTTTTGATGCTGCAGGTAAGTAAACACAAAACATGTATACTTTCGAATAGTTCGAGGTCAGTAATACGTTCATCGTCTATATCGGTGCACTCAACATGCTTGACTAATAATGACTTTACAATAAAAATTACTCATCCTTCCCTTCTTGCTTTAATATTCGAAGAATGTTTGTCGTCGGAACTTTTTGTATTATCGGGTGAATACTGTCTAGAAATTAGCACAACGTTTCCTTAATCAATATTCCTGCAACGCACATATATCGACATCGTATTTACTGACACAATCATCAAGATACGAAACCCAGACAGTATTCCAGGACAGCAAAGTAAGTTTGTTAGTAGCGATTAACTGGTTCATTGCGAAAACGTCACCCATGTTGAAAGATTAATATCTAATTCGCAGTCTCGAGTTCAATTGCTCTTGAGTGATCCATTGTTTTACAAAAATGCCATCAGACGAGAATCATTTGTCGAAAACAGTGCTTTTTCGGAAGGACGAACGTTCAATTGAGATGACGTACTATGTAAACCTTTACTGAAGAAACGGATGCGAGTAAATTCAACATGACGCTTTTCCAAAAAGTCCCGAATGTCTTTTCAGATGTCACCTGCATATCGCGTTTCACATGCTTTCTTTTAACCTATTTTCATATTTCAGGTTTCTATCACTAGTGAGTGATAATTACTTAAACGATTTACTTGGAGGTATAGTTGATTGTTCGGTGCATTTCGCATATAACTCATGACGCTTCGGTGTTTTCGGTTGGTAGTCCTTCTTGTTGTTTAACACTGTCTCCGTTAATTTCATGAAACAACGTAATTTTGCTGGAAATTGAAAATCGTTTTCTGGTTGGTAGTTGATATTATCCTGAATATCTAAAACTTCGTTTTCGACATTTTTGATGTTGACTCTTAACGCATCTAATCCGTTGAACTTTATATTTTCTATTCAGGTAGGCCTTCATTCTACTGATGCTAGCGTTGTTTGTGTTTCGTTAAAGGTTTCCTTTATGGAAGAAAAGTTAGTTGAATTGTTTTCTATCTCTGTACTAACCACACTAATAACAATGTCGATTTCTGCGATATCATTTTTCATACAATGTTCTGAACAGTTTATCATGGTTTTCTGAAATTGTAGAGTTTTCCGCTTTTATGCTTTTAACTTCTGCTTTTACTTCACTCATATCTTTTGTCAACGTTTCCACTAGCTGTTTTAATTCATTGATTTCACAGTTTTTATTTTTGATCACAGTTTTAAATTTGTAATGTTCTTTAATTACATCTTTTACTTTTTGTCGACACTATCCACGTCTTGGGCTGTTTCGCCTTTTAAAGTCATTATATGGACCGAGATCACGTTTAATTTTCCCTCTTCGTTCAATAAAAGAAAATTTCAATTTAAAAAATATTGCACCAGCTCAAACCAAATAATTTTAAAAACACTTTCTTATTACCACAATTGCAAACAAATAATGCAATAAATTCTCATTTCACAGATACCAAACTGTTTTGACAGTTGAAATTCTGGGGTTCTAGATGGGATAAAATCTGAGAGCTTCCGAAAAGCAAAATTCCCCCCTTTTTGTGCAATAAAGAGCTACCTTTCCCAATTGAATTTGGATTTTTAAGGATTTAATTAAATTTCTTCATTACTGTGACATCAATTTGAGACCAAAATTAACCTCTAAATGTGAATAAAACACACACACACAATACTTGTTTATAGGTACTATTTTTAATAGAACTATATTCGTGGACAACGAAAATCAAAGGGCGATAATTGTGTACTCGTACCATATCACGGTCGATCCTTGCTAGACGTTCTATGAAGAATAAATCCGACGGCTTCACGTTTTCGAGTTCATTTTGCGACATAGTTTCTAGAATATCTTCACTGTCGTTGTCATTTAGTACAATTTAAAGAATGTAAATATCTCTTGCAAGTTTTTGCAAAAAGCTTTCGCCGTTTTTTTCGTCGTGCTTCATGTCTCTTCTTATAAGCGTTGCAGTTTTATATGGAAATATTTCTCTTTCACGAATTTGGGTGAAAAAGTTTAATCTTATCTTCTTAAGTTTAGAAGGGTTACTATTTGTGTTCGTGATAATTTTGGAAATAAAAGTCTCTTTGATACATCCTTTATAACATCCGTCGAAGTTTAATGATTGTTCTTTATGATTGTCTTGATTTTAATTATAATATTTAGGGGGAAATTTCTGTAAAACCATTCATGGGTGAAACATTGGCATAGGTTTTTAATGTTTTTATTTTAGTACATATAGCGAAATGAAAAAATAAAAAAGAAACACCTACATTTCAACAGACAACATAATCTTGTGCAAGCTTCTAATACTGACAGAGAGGTGAGCTACTGTCATATAGTGGACTTCTTTTCTTGATTTTAAAAATCAAATCTAAAATGATAAAAAAAAAATTTTGTGTAATTTTGAAATAATAAGTGGACTAAACAGAGGCACCAAAGGGGCATTCGAGTGTCAAAAGTCCGAAAAGAAAACGACAAAACCGGTAAACATGAACAAGAACAGCACAAGGAAACACAAAACATAAAAACAACCGAACAGAAATCAACAACGCGAACTCAAGTCGTAACAAGAGTGAACTCGGGTGCTCCGGAAGAGTAAGCAGTTCCTGCTTGCTATAGCACACCCGTCGCGATGCTAATAGTCTAAAGTTTCCGTCCGAATTTCAGGTGGGAGATAAAAAAAAATCGGCGAACATCATCTGTCTCAGATGTGTGTCCGGAGCTTTATCTATGAATATGGTATCTTTCAGACGTTTATTCTATCTCTGATATACATAACAAATATATAATTATTAAAAGAATTGTTTAGAGGGTATAAAAATTATATAATTATTATTATATAATAATTACTTGAATTTCCAAATTATTTTCAATTGCGTCTTAGTGAAATCTTCAAAAATCTAAAGAGCCTTTTTCCATCAAATATTTTGTAGGACAGAAAAATATTCTTGGACAACTTCAGAGTTTTAGTGGATCTTGGAAGTGGTAACGCTGCAAAGACGAAACTATTTCTAGACAAATTCCAGAAAAATGCAACATATGTTCCAGTAGACATTTCATCAGGTTGCTAAAATCTATTTATCTTTTTTAAAAGCGAATAATCTATTACACTTACGAAAAGTCGTATTCTACAATGATAACCCCACTATTTTTAGTTTACCTCTCTGGCTACTATGGTACATTTTCCTTGTTTTGTCTTTTCTCAGTGACATTTGAGATTGACCCTTCAGTAATTTTGTTATTACCTCTATTTTAGATTGAAACCTTCATTGGATTATAGATTTTATATCAGGTATGACAAAACAAAACAATGTTTCCGTCTATTTCTGTGATCAATCAAATAATTTGGTCATCAATTAAGCAAGAAGCTTAAACATTCTTTAAAGAGTTTTTTTTTCAAATGTATTTTGCACACCAGGATTATTCTACTCTTTCTTTTTCAGATTATCTTCATGAAATAGTATTGCAAATCCAGAATGACTATAAAGGAAAACTTAAAATGTATCCGTTAGGAATGGAATATTTAGATGCTTTTGAACACATAGGGTAAACCAAAAATAATTTACATACATGTACATGCAGCAGTTTAATTTTTTACATTTGAGTTTGTCCCCAGTTGGTTTTATATAATACAGTGGAAATTTATAGATTTTTATCTAATGTTGACCACATCCTGCTTGGATCAATAAAAATGGCCCTCAATTAAAAAAAACATGATCATTGATATACGAGTGTCTTAGTGTCACGAGACATCAATAACCTGTTACACCTGCAAACCATGTATTCTGTATATGAATCGCCTGTTTTCGATTCAACATTGAAAACATTTCTTAAATATCCTTGCTTAATATTCTTTTACTACACAGTAGTTAGGTTAATGAAACAATACGCTGTTTAATCTGTAGACAGAATCAATAAACAAAATATTTCTATTTTTTATGAGGCCTTGTTTTTATGCTCGTACACATGTACATGTAACACTACCATTGCGCATACTACATAAAATTGTTATCTTCAATTATACATTAAAAATACTTAACTTAATTGACCTTTTCCTCCGTACACCTTGGGGGTGGGGCTCCACAATAGCTTGCCCCCTGTCCGGGTCATGTGCAGCTTGCTTTGTCTCTTCCCAAGACATCTGGATCGACCTCAGTTCGTTGTCTAAATTACTTCACCAGCGAGTCCCCTCTTCCTCTTTCCTTGTGGATTCCTATTTAGGGCATGTTTTGTTATGTCTCCCTGTTCTCTTCTTAGGACATGGCCAATACATCGCCAGTTTCGTGTTATCATTCTGTCTGATATCAGATGTTGATTTATACATGTCATAGGTCCTGGTTTGATATTTTCTCAGGCCATCTAGATTTTAGAAGTTTTTATTAATTTGTTGACACAAGCTTGGAGGTTCTTTTTTTTTTTGTTTCCATGTCTCATATATATAGAGAAGGACAGACCTAAAATTTGTTTAAAAATACTTATCTTTGTCGTGAGACTGGTGTTCCTGCTCATCCAAATTGGTTGTTAAATAACAAAGGCATGTCTGGTTTTTCCAATTCTGTTTTTGATGTTTTGGTCTGTGCCTCCTGTTTTATTTACGATTCTTCCCATATAGGCGAAACTGTCTACACCTTCAATGATTTGTCCTTCCAACATGAGAGAAAAGTCATTTTGTGCACTGATGCGTAGGCACTTATATATTTAGTCTTGGTGGTGGTTATTTTAAGCTCGGTGGATCTAGCAACTGCTTGAAGTGACTCTTGTTCTTCGTCGCATATGATGGTAGAGATGTGACAGCGAGCTTACATCATCTGGAAAATCAAGATCTTCTAGTTTTGGTGTAAGCATCGATTGGGTTCCTCTTTGTGGTAACCTGCTAGTTTTCATGATCCAGTCAACGAAAAGATAGTAGATAAGAGGTTATAGGATACATCCTTGTCTGACACCTGTGGTCACACTAAATGGTGGAGAAAAGGGAAAATTGTGAATTATTTGAAATCTGGTGTTGTTATATAGTTCCTGAATAATTTTTAAAATTCCATCTTAGATACAACGATGTCTTAGAACTTTCCATAATTAGGTGTTTATTTCAAATGCTTTCTTGAAGTCGACAAAATTTATGTAGAGTGATGACCGGAATTCAAGAGACTGTTCTATTATTAGCCACAAGGTGGCAATTTGCTTTGTACATAAATTCCCACACCTGAATCATGCTAGTTCATCTCTGAGTTTTGCATCGATAGCATCTTTTATTCGTTGCAGAATGACTCGTGTCAGGACTTTGCTCGGTAAAGAAAGCAGTTGTACATCCCTCCAATTCTGACAATCACCAAGATTTCCCTTCTTTAGTAGTTTTACAATAAACCCTGTTCTTCTGTATTCTACTATATGTTCATTTTTTTCTAAATTTCACCTAAAAAGTCGTATAAAATGATTGCTGATGTTCAAAACTTGTTTTGATGATTCTGGTGGAATGTTATTTGGTCCTGGTGTTTTTTTTTCTATTCTAGATTTATCTGATGGCTTTTACAATTACAATTACAAATTACAATCATATTCCGTATTACCGTAGCAATGGACAATTGATTCATTTCAGCAATACAAGTTTTGATGCATGCAAACTTTATGTATGGTTTGGAGGGTTAATGAACTTTCCATACGATGACCAAGTGAAGTACCTTTCAACTTTAAGTAGAACTTTGGAAGGTATTTAAGGAGTTAACAAACACTCATGCTAAAATGAAAATTTGTCACTTAATTACCTTTAAAAAATTAGAAATACCATTGGGGCTTCTGAATGTCAAAATACCGAAAGGGAAAAACAGTTAGCACCAACGAGAAAAGCACGAAGAAACAGAAAACACAAAAACACAATAATACAAACAGAACTGAGTAGCGATCAACAGCGCGAACTCAAGTCGTAACGAGTATGAACTAAGGTGCTCCAGAAGATTAGCAGTTTTGTTTGCTATAGCACTAGTACTACGGTCTCACTGTTAATGGTCATTTTAGCATGCAATCCGTAGAAAAATTAAAACAAAGCCCTATGGCAAACCAAAATCTTCATATGAGAGATAGAAACCTCATATACTAGTATTTGTTTTCAGTGGCCAAAACAACTGAGGAGCAACGTGACTCTGTGTGTACAATCATATGTTAGACGCGACGTTCTAGCAAGAAATCGATATAAGTCCGACAAGCTCTGGCACATAACGATTCAGTTGTGATATGTAATCTCCATAAGCAGGAGCGTACGGAATGTTGCTAGACAAAAAGGAATAGTTGACGATACGCAGGTTGAAGTCATCACGTTTGTCATATTGTTAAAAGTCTATTTTGAGATATAGATCTAAATATGAAGCATATGTTGTGTTTCTTGGTACTATATGAGATGGACGAAGTCACAAAATCGTAAATTGTTCAGTGAAAGGAAATCATCAAAATACATGATATAACGAGAAGTACGGTTAAGAGAGAGCTAGTCTACGATCTTTAATGTCTAGAAGTGATTGCAAAAAGTTTTCTTTATAGAATGGAGAAACCAATCAGCAAGCAAAGGTGCGCAATTAGTTGGAATCCCGATCGTTTGCTGAAAAACACGTCCGTTAAAGTAAAGTCTTTTTATACTCTCGACTATTAGATATTTATATCTGCGTTTTCTGTTCTTTTAATACCCCCACTCGTAAGATAGGGGACTAAATTGCAATCACTTTGTCCGTTTGTCTGTCTGTCCATCTGTCTGTCTGTCCGTCCGGTAAAATTTCCCATTTTCTACTGACGGGATTGATTTCAAATTTGAAGTATCCCGATTCTTTCCAGGTCAGTCGGCCATCTACTTCCTGTTTTCCTAGCCGACTTACACTTTATAAGGGTCAACAATGGGAATTTTTCGTAACAGATTTCTCAGCTTCTACAATAGGGATAGCTTTCAAATTTGGTACACAGCTTTAGCATGATGAGTTGTACTGTGTATCTTCTTTCCAGGTCATTTAGTCATCTAATTCCTGTTTATTCAAGCAGACTTAGTCTTTTTTACAGGTCAAAGCCAGAGATGGTTAATCGTAGTAGTAATCATTAACTGAGAACATTTTCGTAACAGATTGTCAGGCTTCT
The DNA here is from genome assembly GCA_963971305.1 of Arcuatula senhousia. Taxonomy (NCBI): domain Eukaryota; kingdom Metazoa; phylum Mollusca; class Bivalvia; order Mytilida; family Mytilidae; genus Arcuatula; species Arcuatula senhousia. The sequence continues at coordinate 3,159 of CAXARO010000159.1, read as the reverse complement.
ATTAAAGGGATTGGCTTTAAATTTGGTGCTTAAGCATGATTAGTTGTACTGTGCCTCCCTTTTCCGGATCAGTAGTTCATCTATTTCCTGTTTTCTCAATGGTCGAGTGCTTGTATGCTTAGAACGATTAGGTTCAACCCCTTGTTGAAATTTGCGTTTAACTATTGGTCCCAATCGTGATTTGAGTTGTTCATACTGAAATATTTTCTCTAACTAATCAAGGAAAATGCTAAATCTGAGGTAAATTGGATCGCAAGTTTTTACGAAAATATTCAATGAACATAAAGACATTCGGCGCTTCTTTTTTCGAACGTTCTTAACGAAATATTTCCTTTTGATAAGATTTCTTCGAGATTTTGTTTTTACTTAATTCAATGTATATCTATTTCATAGCCAAATTATGTTCAACTCAAATTTGATACAGTATAATATAATAACATTCACAAATTCGTATGCACGATATCAACAAATAAAAGTTGATAAAGTTAAAAAAAAACATTTGATTTTTCATTTGCCAGAACCAGACAGACTTTTGATCACGTTGGATATAACTGATTTATCACAAAAAGATGTAATTGTAAAGGCTTATTCAGATGGTAAGAACAAAAAGGCTGTACCAGCAATAGCAGGACGAGGAGATTAAAATAGTGCTGTCATATAATCGATGCCGAGTTATCTTATGTATAAACTTTTTTTCAGTTCTGCAAACAGTAATAATACACCAGTAACACCAGCTTTCAACAATACTTGGGTCGTTGTTACTCTAGAAATATGGATTGAAAAAATAGAACTTTAAGACTGATAAAGATCCGCCACTCAAAAGTCAAAATTTCACATGCCAAACTTTATTCGGACAGCTATTATATTTCTTCTCTCGATTCCTGTTTTTGTTCTCTTTTCTATCTACTTATATCTTATATATCTATCTTTTATATCAAAGGACCACCTTAAAGCATAGAGAGGTCCAGTTGACCGCGCGGTTTGTTTTTTTTTTTTTTTTTTTTTTTGTTTTTTTTTTTTGGGGGGGGGGGGGGGGTAATCAATCCACTGTATCGGTCTTTCAGTTACATATAAATAATATAATGTTTAAAATTCATTTTTTAGAATTTGCCAGGGCCATGCATCTTAACGCTATTTCTCGGTTGAACAAAGAATATGTCGGCAACATAGATACAAGTCTTTTTGATATGAGATATGAGTTTGCAGCTCATGATTTGTCAGACAGATGTAGCTATGTTAAAGGGTGGCTGGAGGCCAAGCAGAAATGTTCATTTGTGATAGGTAAACTTCAGGCGTCATAATTGTTTCTAAAAGGGTGAAGATGAAATAATTGAGTGTGTGGGTGGGGATTATAACACATAAGACCACGCAGCCATCTGGTTACCACAATTACCGAACAGGAGATATTAATCTCGAAAGCCACAAAAGAAATAACAGAATAAGGTACATGTAAAAATAACACATTAAAAAGATATAGTTCGTCGGGCCAGATTTTCATAGAAATAAAAGCAAACAAAAATTTGTTAATCATAAACATTGCTCAAAACAGTAAATTAACACGAATAAATGTAAATGACCTATTGTATGAACGATTGGAAAGGATGATTTTGTGAGACCAACGTGTATAATTTCTTTTCTCTCTTTCTTAATATCGCCATAAAAGAATTTAATATGTGTTTTTCTTTTATTTCAGAAAAATTAGGTCTTAATTTAGAGTTTGAGATGGGTGAAAGGTTATATTTGCATCAAAATGATGGATTGAGCTCCAAATACAGCCTTTCACAAGTAAGAACACTAATGACGACAACCAGCCTCGATATCACTGACATCTGGACCAATGAACATGTAGCTGTGGTTTTACTGCGGTCAGCTTCAATAGACAAGTTTTAACAACTGACAGATCGAACTGGCTTAAAATATCTAATTCTTTTTCTTAAGAATTTCAAAAAATCAAAGTTATATATCTTATAAGTGTAATTGATACAAGAATATTGATCATACACGAACATATAATGAACTTTATTAATATGATAATTAATAATATTAATTTCTGATTGATGTAGACCTTTTATATAAACAGATCTACATTTTATGCACTTTTTGTCATTATACGCTCCTTTTAAGGTATGTTTTCCATGTTTTTTTTATCATGGGAATATGAGCCGAATTGCTCAAAGTTCGGTAATTTTGTTATTACCTTTATTCAAAAGTGGGGTTTTAATACCGGTGAAATCTAGCTAAAACAATAGATTGAATGAATAAAAGGTAGTTAACAGTTGCCTTTGCTTTTTGTCTATCTTCTTAGAAATTTGGATTGATATTCTCAGTTCTATGGTTTTGTTATGACTTCAATTACGTCGTTACTATTTCTTTTATACCTAGATTAGAGGTAGGGCTACGGCTAGGCTTAAGGTTCGGGTTAGCGTCAAATCATGGTTAGGAGTAGGGCTAGAGTTAGGGCTAGGGTTCGGGTTAGGATTTGGAAAAGGTTATGGATAAGGGTTTGGTTTTGGCTAGAGCAAGCTAAAGGGCATTTGCAAGGAACTTAGGGTATTTATTTTGTTATTTTTCATATGTATAGGATATACGTAAACAAAACTTGCAATAGCACCAACCCTAACGTTTATCCTGATTCTGATCATACATTTCAACCTTAAAATGACAACGTTAGTCTCTTAACTTTTTAATGCCCGGGGACATGGTTTATATTTAAGTTATGTTTTATGTCAGGGATAAGAATAGTATAAATATTAGACTACAGATGGATTTCAATGTTGTAAAAAGAGTAAAATTTGATCACAATAACTATCGTTGCCATTAAGTTCCAAACAATTCTCTGCTCATTATTGTTGTTGTATAACACGTATATTGTTGTGCGTTGTCACTTAGTTTGTAGAATAGTTTTTGAATTCTCTGGTATATTAATTGAAAAGGAATAGATCTAAGAATACTGTGGATTCATTTATTTTCGTGGGTACCAATTTTCGTGGTTTGATGAAAAAGGACCAGTTCGAGGTTTCTTATATTCGTGGTTCTAAAATCTGCAGCATACAGATCAATGTTAAATTTCCTTTTCGTTGGGTTTCAAATTTCGAGGTTCAAGGCCACCCACGAAAACCACAAAAAATGATACCTCACGAATAATAATGAAACCACGGT
>CAXARO010000158.1:0-59128 GCA_963971305.1 Arcuatula senhousia | reverse complement strand
ACCACAAACATATAGCAAACCTATAAAGAACCACAAACATATAGCAAACCTATAAAGAACCACAAACATATAGCAAACCTATAAAGAACCACAAACATATAGCAAACCTATAAAGAACCACAAACATATAGCAAACCTATAAAGAACCACAAACATATAGCAAACCTATAAAGAACCACAAACATATAGCAAACCTATAAAGAACCACAAACATATAGCAAACCTATAAAGAACCACAAACATATAGCAAACCTATAAAGAACCACAAACATATAGCATACCTATAAAGAAGCAAAAAATCTTCAACCAATGGGTCATTGGAATGTTAGAAATCGTAAACCAGTCGGGAAAAACAGAAAGAAGCAGATTGACCATAATAGCACTAAAAACAACCAAGTACAACTAGTAATGCGAACTGTCGTAACTCGACAGAACTCGGGATGCTTCGGAAGCCTGAAGGGTACACAATGGGGTAGGCAATTCATGTTGATTTGGAAGGGTGGGCAATTCACAATGCTTTGGAAGGGTAGGCAATTCGCAATGCTTTGGAGGGTAAGCAATTCACAATGCTTTGGAAGGGTGGGCATTTCACAATGCTTTGGAGGGTAAGCAATTCACACTGCTTTGGAAGGGTGGGCAATTCACAATGCTTTGGAAGGGTGGGCAATTCACAATGCTTTGGAGGGTAAGCAACTCACAATGCTTTGGAGGGTAAGCAATTCACAATGCTTTGGATGGTAAGCAATTCACAATGCTTTGGAAGGGTGGGCAATTCACAATGCTTTGGAGGGGTGGGCAATTCACAATGCTTTGGAAGGGTGGGCAATTCACAATGCTTTGGAGGGTAAGCAACTCACAATGCTTTGGAGGGTAAGCAATTCACAATGCTTTGGAAGGGTGGGCAATTCACAATGCTTTGGAGGGTAAGCAACTCACAATGCTTTGGAGGGTAAGCAATTCACAATGCTTTGGAAGGGTGTGCAATTCACAATGCTTTGGAGGGTAAGCAACTCACAATGCTTTGGAGGATAAGCAATTCACAATGCTTTGGAAGGGTAGGCAATTCACAAACCTTTTAAAATAGTTATTTATAATTCATGTAGTAATACAAACGCTTCTTCGTAACATATACAATTTAAGTGCAGTTTTATATTTATGTATCGAGCAATTTTTAAACCCACTGCAACAAGTAGGGTCTTGAAAATATTCGTCTGATACATACGTCTTTGTAACGTGGACAATCTCAACCGATTTATCAATGTTTTATAATTTCTAATTTTGTATTTGTTAATATGTGCAAGGACAAGTAAAAATTCTGTACCATTCAGTTGACTTTTTTGTAGCTTAAGTAATGCAACTTTGCCTATTATAATTCAGTCTCGTATAAGGAAGGGTAATTAGGTACACAGCCGGCCTAAGCATAATGAACTGAACAGTACCTCTCTTTTGGTCATATACTTCCAAAAAGTATGGAAGTCGGGGCCGGGTAAAACATGAAGAATTTTCCGCAACAGATTTCTCGGCTTCTACTGAATGGGTCCACTAATTGGTTTAATAAAAAAATCTGGATCCGCATCTGTATCATTACAAATTTGGTACATTTCTTCAATATGATGAAATGTACCGTTTCTAGTCAGTCAATGACTCATTGAATCGTCGAATTTGGGTTTGCTTAGCACGACTACGCACAGGGACTTGTTACGAAAAAAAATTTAAATATCTCTATATGGTTTTTTATATAGAGATATTTAAATTTTTTTTCGTAACAAGTCCCTGTGGACTACGTGCAATCCATTTTTGTTATTTCTACTTTCAGATTGGATGTTTTTCAATAGTCCTATGGTGCGGTCTGTTTTGTTTTGGCCTTGCTATAGGCTTCCTCGGCCTCTTTATCGATACGACAAAGGTATTCAGTGAATGCACTGACCCTTCCAAGACTTGTTTCCGACACCTGATGCCATACACTATAGTTTTCATCGTTATGCTGGTCCTATTCTTCACTGGACTGGTTCTTGGCTGTTGTCAACAGCATCCGGATACGGAAACATTCGAGCAGATGCTTGGAATTCGCGGGAAACGTGTGTTGTTCTGGCATATAGGGAAACATGGGAGAGAAGGAGCGAGCGGGATGGAGGAAAAACACGAAGAAATTATAGCATCTTCTGCTAACCAGTTTACCTATATAGTTACATAGATACAATTTTCTGTACTTGTTCGTATTTGCTTTTATTGAGACATTTTCTGCATTTACTCACAATATATTGTCACAAATTAAGAGACTCGAGGGTAAAACAGAGATTGTATAACATTGTTAAAATATATCTGCTTTGTTGTCTTATTGTCTTTGGAAAAACTAATAAAGGTATTATGAAGTTCAACATTATTATTTCATCGGGACAAATATAGTCTTGTATGGAAATGGTAACAAGATACACATGCCAAAAAAAAAAATGGAAAACGAGTGAATGATTCTGATATATTACCAAACACAAACAAATGCACGTACCAGGGAAATGAATACAAACGTGCAATAAATAAAAGCCACGATAATAGTTGCATCCTGTTTAAATTTGTCTTTATGTAACATATATACTAGACTCAAGTTAGCGAACAATATCTAGCGAACAAACAGCTAGCGAACAATACCCAGCGAACATTGTGCAAAAACAAGCTAGCGAACAATTTCCAGCGAACAGTAATAAAAAGTCCGCAAAACTGATATGTATGACGACCGAAAAACGAAATAAGGCAAGTGCGAACACATAGAAAATAAATATTCTATTTTGTAATTATCAACGAAATAGTGAAAAATAAAGATGCGTTGATGTTTTACCAAGTTTATTACATAGACCAAAGACCACTTGACTGCTTAAAAACTATGATTAAATAAATAATAAAACCCGTACAGGGACCTCTTCGTTGTCCAAAAAAGTAGTTCGTTAAAAAAAATTAGTTCCTTAAAAACACTCCATCTAAATGTATCTTATATAATTTATTACAATACTAGCATTGCATGTGTCACGTTAAGCCTAAATTGTACGGACAATTTCATGCAAATATTGAATAAATCACTTATGAGAAATATATAAATGACCGAATTACTACACCAAAATATATACTAATGAGGTACCTACTAATATTTTTTATTTGCTATACATGGTTTACATGAAGCTTATCTAAGATACAAAGTATATATTAAATGTATGAATAATAAGAAGGGGTAACTTTGAGTACCGATTGTGGACCTCCCAGAGATATACCCCGTTAGCCACTTATAGGGTATATAGAGGATACATGTAGCTATTCATATGCTAAATCCCATTGCTAAATCTACACTTTTGAACATTTCATAAGCTCTCAAAGATAAGACCTTCATCAAATATATATAAGTTTAATAGGAAGGGGGGGGTAACTTTGAGCACCGATTGTGGACCTCCCGGAGATAAACCCCATTAGCCACTTATATGGTATATAGAGAATACATGTAGCTATTCATATGCCAAATCTCATTGCTAAATCTACACTTTTGAACATTTCATAAGCTCTCAAAGATAAGACCTTCATCAAATATATATAAGTTTAATAGGAAGGGGGGCGGGGGTAACTTTGAGCACCGATTGTGGACCTCCCAGAGATATACCCCGTTAGCCACTTATAGGGTATATAGAGAATACATGTAGCTATTCATATGCCAAATCCCATTGCTAAATCTACACTTTTGAACATTTCATAAGCTCTCAAAGATAAGACCTTCATCAAATATATATAAGTTTAATAGGAAAGGGGGGTAACTTTGAGTTCTGATTGTGGACCTCCCAGAGATAAACCCCGTTAGCCACTTACAGGGTATATAGAGGATACATGTAGCTATTCATATGCCAAATCCCATTGCTAAATCTACACTTTTGAACATTTCATAAGCTCTCAAAGATAAGACCTTCATCAAATATATATAAGTTTAATAGGAAGGAGGGGTAACTTTGAGTACCGATTCTGGACCTCCAAGAAATATACCCCTTTAGCCACTTACAGGGTATATAGAAGATACATGTAGCTAATCATATTCCAAATCCCATTGCTAAATCTACACTTTTGAACATTTCATAAGCTCTCAAAGATAAGACCTTCATCAAATATATATAAGTTTAATAGGAAGGAGGGGTAACTTTGAGTACCGATTGTGAACCTCCCAGAGATATACCCCGTTAGCCACTTATAGGGTATATAGAGGATACATGTAGCTATTCATATGCCAAATCCCATTGCTAAATCTACACTTTTGAACATTTCATAAGCTCTCAAAGATAAGACCTTCATCAAATATATATAAGTTTAATAGGAAGGGGGGTAACTTTGAGCACCGATTGTGAACCCTAGAGATATACCCCGTTAGCCACTTATAGGGTATATAGAAGACACATGTAGCTATTCATATTCCAAATCGCATTGCTAAATCTACACTTTTGAACATTTCATAAGCTCTCAAAGATAAGACCTTCATCAAATATATATAACTTAAATAGGAAGGGGGGTAACTTTGAGTACCGATTCTGGAACTCCAAGAGATATACCCCGTAAGCCACTTATAGGGTATATAGAAAATACATGTAGTTATTCATATGCCAAATCCCATTGTTAAATCTACACTTTTGAACATTTCATAAGCTCTCAAAGATAAGACCTTCATCAAATATATATAACTGAATAGGAAGGGGGGTAACTTTGAGTACCGATTCTGGACCTCCAAGAGATATACCCCTTTATCCACTTAAAGGGTATATGGAACATACATGTAGCTATTCATATGCCAAATCTCATTGCTAAATCTACACTTTTGAACATTTCATAAGCTCTCAAAGATAAGACCTTCATCAAATATATATAAGTTTAATAGGAAGGAGGGGTAACTTTGAGTACCGATTGTGAACCTCGCAGAGATATACCCCGTTAGCCACTTATAGGGTATATAGAGGATACATGTAGCTATTCATATGCCAAATCCCATTGCTAAATCTACACTTTTGAACATTTCATAAGCTCTCAAAGATAAGACCTTCATCAAATATATATATAAGTTTAATAGGAAGGGGGCGGGGGTAACTTTGAGCACCGATTGTGGACCTCCCAGAGATATACCCCGTTAGCCACTTATAGGGTATATAGAAGATACATGTAGCTATTCATATTCCAAATCTCATTGCTAAATCTACACTTTTGAACATTTCATAAGCTCTCAAAGATAAGACCTTCATCAAATATATATAACTTAAATAGGAAGGGGGGTAACTTTGAGTACCGATTCTGGAACTCCAAGAGATATACCCCGTAAGCCACTTACAGGGTATATAGAAAATACATGTAGTTATTCATATGCCAAATCCCATTGCTAAATCTACACTTTTGAACATTTCATAAGCTCTCAAAGATAAGACCTTCATCAAATATATATAACTGAATAGGAAGGGGTGGTAACTTTGAGTACCGATTCTGGACCTCCAAGAGATATACCCCTTTATCCACTTAAAGGGTATATGGAAGATACATGTAGCTATTCATATGCCAAATCTCATTGCTAAATCTACACTTTTGAACATTTCATAAGCTCTCAAAGATAAGACCTTCATCAAATATATATAAGTTTAATAGGAAGGGGGGCGGGGGTAACTTTGAGCACCGATTGTGGACTTCCCAGAGATATACTCCGTTAGCCACTTACAGGGTATATAGAGGATACATGTAGCTATTCATATGCCAAATCCCATTGCTAAATCTACACTTTTGAACATTTCATAAGCTCTCAAAGATAAGACCTTCATCAAATATATATAAGTTTAATAGGAAAGGAAGGGTAACTTTGAGTTCCGATTGTGGACCTCCCAGAGATATACCCCGTTAGCCACTTACAGGGTATATAGAAAATACATGTAGCTATTCATATGCCAAATCCCATTGCTAAATCTACACTTTTGAACATTTCATAAGCTCTCAAAGATAAGACCTTCATCAAATATATATAAGTTTAATAGGAAGGGGGGGGGTAACTTTGAGTATCGATTGTGGACCTCCCAGAGATATACCCCGTTAGCCACTTACAGGGTATATAGAAAATACATGTAGCTATTCATATGCCAAATCCCATTGCTAAATCTACACTTTTGAACATTTCATAAGCTCTCAAAGATAAGACCTTCATCAAATATATATAAGTTTAATAGGAAAGGGGGGTAACTTTGAGTTCCGATTGTGGACCTCCCAGAGATATACCCCGTTAGCCACTTACAGGGTATATAGAGGATACATGTAGCTATTCATATATCAAATCCCATTGCTAAATCTACACTTTTGAACATTTCATAAGCTCTCAAAGATAAGACCTTCATCAAATATATATAAGTTTAATAGGAAGGAGGGGTAACTTTGAGTACCGATTGTGGACCTCCCAGAGATATACCCCGTTAGCCACTTATAGGGTATATAGAAGATACATGTAGCTAGTCATATATCAAACCCCATTGCTAAATCTACACTTTTGAACATTTCATAAGCTCTCAAAGATAAGACCTTCATCAAATATATAAAAGTTTAAAACGAAGGGGGGTAACTTTGAGTACCGATTCTGGACCTCCAAGAGATATACCCCGTTAGCCACTTATAGGGTATATAGAGGATACATGTAGCTATTCATATGCCAAATCCCATTGCTAAATCTACACTTTTGAGCATTTCACAAGCTCTCAAAGATAAGACCTTCATCAAATATATATAAGTTTAATAGGAAGGAGGGGTAACTTTGAGTACCGATTGTGAACCTCCCAGAGATATACCCCGTTAGGCACTTATAGGGTATATAGAGGATACATGTAGCTATTCATATATCAAACCCCATTGCTAAATCTACACTTTTGAACATTTCATAAGCTCTCAAAGATAAGACCTTCATCAAATATATATAAGTTTAATAGGAAAGGAAGGGTAACTTTGAGTTCCGATTGTGGACCTCCCAGAGATATACCCCGTTAGGCACTTATAGGGTATATAGAGGATACATGTAGCTATTCATATGCCAAATCCCATTGCTAAATCTACACTTTTGAACATTTCATAAGCTCTCAAAGATAAGACCTTCATCAAATATATATAAGTTTAATAGGAAAGGAAGGGTAACTTTGAGTTCCGATTGTGGACCTCCCAGAGATATACCCCGTTAGCCACTTACAGGGTATATAGAGGATACATGTAGCTATTCATATGCCAAATCCCATTGCTAAATCTACACTTTGGAACATTTCATAAGCTCTCAAAGATAACACCTTCATCAAATATATATAAGTTTGATAGGAAGGGGGGTAACTTTGAGCACCGATTGTGAACCTCCCAGAGATATACCCCGTTAGCCACTTATAGGGTATATAGAAGATACATGTAGCTAATCATATTCCAAATTGCATTGCTAAATCTACATTTTTGAACATTTCATAAGCTCTCAAAGATAAGACCTTCATCAAATATATATATAACTTAAATAGGAAGGGGGGTAACTTTGAGTACCGATTCTGGACCTCCAAGAGATATACCCCTTTATCCACTTAAAGGGTATATGGAAGATACATGTAGCTATTCATATGCCAAATCTCATTGCTAAATCTACACTTTTGAACATTTCATAAGCTCTCAAAGATAAGACCTTCATCAAATATATATAAGTTTAATAGGAAAGGGGGGTAACTTTGAGTTCCGATTGTGGACCTCCCAGAGATATACCCCGTTAGCCATTTACAGGGTATATAGAGGATACATGTAGCTATTCATATGCCAAATCCCATTGCTAAATCTACACTTTTGAACATTTCATAAGCTCTCAAAGATAAGACCTTCATCAAATATATATAAGTTTAATAGGAAAGGGGGGTAACTTTGAGTACCGATTGTAAACCTCCCAGAGATATACCCCTTTATCCACTTAAAGGGTATATGGAAGATACATGTAGCTATTCATATGCCAAATCTCATTGCTAAATCTACACTTTTGAACATTTCATAAGCTCTCAAAGATAAGACCTTCATCAAATATATATAAGTTTAATAGGAAAGGGGGGTAACTTTGAGTTCCGATTGTGGACCTCCCAGAGATATACCCCGTTAGCCATTTACAGGGTATATAGAGGATACATGTAGCTATTCATATGCCAAATCCCATTGCTAAATCTACACTTTTGAACATTTCATAAGCTCTCAAAGATAAGACCTTCATCAAATATATATAAGTTTAATAGGAAAGGGGGGTAACTTTGAGTACCAATTGTAAACCTCCCAGAGATATAGCCCGTTAGCCACTTATAGGGTATATAGAAGATACATGTAGCTATTCATATATCAAACCCCATTGCTAAATCTACACTTTTGAACATTTCATAAGCTCTCAAAGATAAGACCTTCATCAAATATATAAAAGTTTAAAAGGAAGGGGGGTAACTTTGAGTACCGATTCTGGACCTCCAAGAGATATACCCCTTTATCCACTTAAAGGGTATATGGAAGATACATGTAGCTATTCATATGCCAAATCTCATTGCTAAATCTACACTTTTGAACATTTCATAAGCTCTCAAAGATAAGACCTTCATCAAATATATATTAGTTTAATAGGAAAGGAAGGGTAACTTTGAGTTCCAATTGTGGACCTCCCAGAGATATACCCCGTTAGCCACTTACAGGGTATATAGAGAATACATGTAGCTATTCATATGCCAAATCCCATTGCTAAATCTACACTTTTGAACATTTCATAAGCTCTCAAAGATAAGACCTTCATCAAATATATATAAGTTTAATAGGAAAGGGGGGTAACTTTGAGTTCCGATTGTGGACCTCCCAGAGATATACCCCGTTAGCCACTTACAGGGTATATAGAGGATACATGTAGCTATTCATATCCCAAATCCCATTGCTAAATCTACACTTTTGAACATTTCATAAGCTCTCAAAGATAAGACCTTCATCAAATATATATAAGTTTAATAGGAAAGGGGGGGTAACTTTGAGTACCGATTGTGGACCTCCCAGAGATATACCCCGTAAGCCACTTATAGGGTATATAGAGGATACATGTAGCTATTCATATGCCAAATCCCATTGCTAAATCTACACTTTTGAACATTTCATAAGCTCTCAAAGATAAGACCTTCATCAAATATATATAAGTTTAATAGGAAGGGGGGTAACTTTGAGTACCGATTGTGGACCTCCCAAAGATATACCCCGTTAGCCACTTATAGGGTATATAGACGATACATGTAGCTATTCATATGACAAATCTCATTGCTAAATCTACACTTTTGAACATTTCATAAGCTCTCAAATATAAGACCTTCATCAAATATATATAAGTTTAATAGGAAGGGGGGTAACTTTGAGTACCGATTGTAGACCTCTCAGAGATATACCCCGTAAGCCACTTACAGGGTATATAGAGGATACATGTAGCTATTCATATGCCAAATTCCATTGCTAAATCTTCACTTTTGAACATTTCATAAGCTCTCAAAGATAACGCCTTCATCAAACATATATAAGTTTAATAGGAAGGGGGAGGTAACTTTGAGTACCGATTGTGGACCTCCCAGAGATATACCCCGTTAGCAACTTATAGGGTATATAGAGGATACATGTAGCTATTCATATGCCAAATGCCATTGCCCAATCTACACTTTTGAACATTTCACAAGCTCTCAAAGATAAGACCATCATCAAATATATAAATTTAATAGGAAGGGGGTAAATTTGAGTACCGATTGTGGAACTCCCAGAGATAAACCCCGTTAGCCACTTATAAGGTATATAGGGGATGCATGTAGCTATTCATATGACAAATCCCATTGCTTAATCTACACTTTTGAACATTTCACAAGCTCTCAAAGATAAGACCATCATCAAATATATAAATTTAATAGAAAGGGGGTAAATTTGAGTACCGATTGTGGACCTCCTAAAGATATACCCCGTTAGCCACTTATAGAGTATATAGTAGATGCATGTAGCTATTCATATGCCAAATCCCATTGCTAAATCTACACTTGAACATTTCACAAGCACTCAAAGATAAGACCATCATTAAATATATATAAGTTTAATAGGAAAGGGGGGTAACTTTGAGTACCGATTGTGGACCTCCCAGAGATATACCCCGTTAGCCACTTACAGGGTATATAGAGGATACATGTAGCTATTCATATGCCAAATTCCATTGCTAAATCTTCACTTTTGAACATTTCATAAGCTCTCAAAGATAACGCCTTCATCAAACATATATAAGTTTAATAGGAAGGGGGAGGTAACTTTGAGTACCGATTGTGGACCTCCCAAAGATATACCCCGTTAGCCACTTATAGGGTATATAGAGGATACATGTAGCTATTCATATGCCAAATCCCATTGCTAAATCTACACTTTTGAATGTTTCAAAAGCTCTTAAAGATAAGACCTTCATCAAATATATATAAGTTTAATAGGAAAGGGGGGGTAACTTTGAGTACCCATTGTGGACCTCCCAGAGATACACCCGTTAGCCACTTACAGGGTATATAGAGGATACATGTAGCTATTGATTTGCCAAATCCCATTGCTAAATCTACACTTTTGAACATTTCATAAGCTCTCAAATATAAGACCTTCATCAAATATATATAAGTTTAATAGGAAGGGGGGTAACTTTGAGTACCGATTGTGGACCTCTCAGAGATATACCCCGTTAGCCACTTACAGGGTATATAGAGGATACATGTAGCTATTCATATGCCAAATCCCATTGCTAAATCTACACTTTTGAACATTTCATAAGCTCTCAAAGATAAGACCTTCATCAAATATATATAAGTTTAATAGGAAAGAGGGGTAATTTTGAGTTCCGATTGTGGACCTCCCAGAGATATACCCCGTTAGCCACTTACAGGGTATATAGAGGATACATGTAGCTATTCATATGCCAAATTCCATTGCTAAATCTTCACTTTTGAACATTTCATAAGCTCTCAAAGATAACGCCTTCATCAAACATATATAAGTTTAATAGGAAGGGGGAGGTAACTTTGAGTACCGATTGTGGACCTCCAAGAAAAATACCCCCTTAGCAACTTATAGGGTATATAGAGGATACATGTAGCTATTCATATGCCAAATGCCATTGCCCAATCTACACTTTTGAATATTTCACAAGCTCTCAAAGATAAGACCATCATCAAATATATAAATTTAATAGGAAGGGGGTAAATTTGAGTACCGATTGTGGAACTCCCAGAGATAAACCCCGTTAGCCACTTATAAGGTATATAGGGGATGCATGTAGCTATTCATATGACAAATCCCATTGCTTAATCTACACTTTTGAACATTTCACAAGCTCTCAAAGATAAGACCATCATCAAATATATAAATTTAATAGGAAGGGGGTAAATTTGAGTACCGATTGTGGACCTCCTAAAGATATACCCCGTTAGCCACTTATAGAGTATATAGTAGATGCATGTAGCTATTCATATGCCAAATCCCATTGCTAAATCTACACTTGAACATTTCACAAGCACTCAAAGATAAGACCATCATTAAATATATATAATAGGATGGGGGTAACTTTGAGTACCGATTGTGGACCTCCCAGAGATATACCCCGTTAGCCACTTACAGGGTATATAGAGGATACATGTAGCTATTCATATGCCAAATTCCATTGCTAAATCTTCACTTTTGAACATTTCATAAGCTCTCAAAGATAACGCCTTCATCAAACATATATAAGTTTAATAGGAAGGGGGAGGAAACTTTGAGTACCGATTGTGGACCTCCGAGAGATATACCCCGTTAGCAACTTATAGGGTATATAGAGGATACATGTAGCTATTCATATGCCAAATTCCATTGCTAAATCTTCACTTTTGAACATTTCATAAGCTCTCAAAGATAACGCCTTCATCAAACATATATAAGTTTAATAGGAAGGGGGAGGAAACTTTGAGTACCGATTGTGGACCTCCTAAAGATATACCCCGTTAGCCACTTATAGAGTATATAGTAGATGCATGTAGCTATTCATATGCCAAATCCCATTGCTAAATCTACACTTGAACATTTCACAAGCACTCAACGATAAGACCATCATTAAATATATATAATAGGATGGGGGTAACTTTGAGTACCGATTGTGGAACTCCCAGAAATATCGATCGTGAGCCACTTATAGAGTATATAGCAGATACATGTAGCTATTCATATGCCAAATGCAATTGCCAAATCTACACTTTTGAATATTTCACAAGCTCTCAAAGATAAGACCATCATCAAATATATATAAGTTTAATAGGAAGGGGGGGGGTAACTTTGAGTATCGATTGTGGAACTCCCAGAGATATACCCCGTTAGAGTATATACAGGATATATGTAGCTATTCATATGCCCAATGCTATTGCCAAATCTACAATTATGAACATTTCACAAGCTCTCAAAGATAAGGATATCATCAAATATATATATAGGTTTAATACGAAAGGGGGGTAAAACTTTGAGTACCGATTGTGGAACTCCCAAAGATATACCCCGGTAGCCACTTATAGAGTATATAGACGATACATATAGCTATTCATACACTAAATGCCATTGCCAAATCTACAATTTTGAACATTTCACAAGCTCTAAGATAAGGCCATCATCAAATATATATATAAGTTTAATAGGAAGGGGGGATTTCTGTCAAACTTCACATTAATTTATTGAATCATATTAAGGATTTAAATGGTTTGTTAATGCAAATCACATACATGTATAGGAGGAAACAGACATGTACCAATGGGGCACTCAAAGGTCAAAAGTCCCAAAGGACAAAATCAGTATACCCAAACAAGCACCACTAGGACAGGCATCAACAAACAGACTGGTAGATAGTACAAAAACACACAAAACAACTGAATAGTTATCAAAAACAAATGATAGTAAACTTAGCTGCTCTAGAAAGGTAATTATACTCCCGCTTCGAAGAAGAGGGGGGAATACTGGTTTACCCCTGTCCGTCCGCAACATAACTTTGGTAACAGTTTTCTCAGCAACTACATATCACAGTGACTTGAAATGTTCTATTTTGCTTTAATATGATATCTTTTTTCGCCAGTATTGAAACTAGATAAGTCGGATATCTACTTCCTGTTTACCGACTTAGTCAATTTTCAACATTACTAGTCAATTGTTGAAGATTTTCGTAATATTTTTCTCAGGAACTACATATCACAGTGACTTGGGTATATGGCTCAATGGTACTAAATAAATTTCCATAGGCGACAATACTAACATTTGGTCTTGTAAATTTATTTTTATAAATATTTATCACATGTGTAGTATCTCGTTTTAAAGCTGATAAACTTTTCTTTCTATGGTTTCATTATCGGGTTACGAACCATGATTCATTTTTTTCGGAATTTGTCAAACCTCGAAGAACGTGAATATTGCAATGACGTCAGCAGCAAATAGTTCGAAAATTAGCATCTATGATGGAAGTCATTTTAAAAATCTGAAGTCTTTAATTGTGAAGATAGCTTTATTAATTCTACTTTCCATAATAAATTAGCTTTTCAGAACAGTCATCCCTTTGTTATTTCATTAAGTATTCAGCGTGCACTAATATCCTTAACTTGACATTAGTCACGTGATAATACGAACTCTCTTTGTCTGCCTCAAAGTGACTGTTGGTTACATTGGTCCATATGGCTTCAGCATGATGTTCTGTATCACAAGTATCGAAACTAGGTCTGTCTGATATTAACTTCCTGTTTACCGACTTGGTCTATTTCCAACATTTATTTTCTATATACCCTATAAGTGGCTCTGGGAGGTCCACAATCGGTACTCAAAGATACCCCCCTTCCTATTAAACTTATATATACACTTGGCCATTAGTTAGGGACCACCACCTTTTTATATCAAGTACCATTTTAGATGTGTAATATTGGCAAAACATTAAAGCATAGGTAGTAATTTCCAAGTAAAGTACTAATTTTAGAACATTTTGAAGACAACTTTACCACTGGATATAAAAATAAATCATATAGTGCCATTTGATTTCAGTTCGAAAAATGTGAACAAAACCCAAAAAAATCTGACGCCAAAAAAGTTTGAGTTTAAAAGCTCAACAATGCCTGGTGTAAAATGCTAGCATGTTGAAACCTTTTGGAAGATAAGAGGAAGGCATTTGTTGACATGAATTCGGCGCACCTTGTTAGAAATGAGCAAGACATTGGCACTTCCGGTTACTTTTTTTAAAATTGCCTCCTAAAAACATACACAATGATGAAGGTTGTTACTTAAGGCATTGGTGATGGTTTTTAATGAAAGCGTTACTTATCTCGCTTTTATAACACCATGTTCGGTTATATTCGTCAATTTGCACCCTGCATTTACTGCGAATGCGCTGCCTGGATCACATTTTCTTGTTTTGGTTGGTCCTGTTTAGGTCATTATCAGTAAACCTCTCGACAAACCAAATGAAAAACCGTCATTTATGTGAACAATCATTATCCTGCATGACCATGTACGGTATTTAATGACGACTTTGACATGATAAAAGCACAACAAATAGTGAAAAAAGGCTTATTTCTAGTGATTTTACTAGGTAAAACTGTAACAACAGGAAACCATCCCAAAGAGGTTAATTGCCAGAATGAGGCCACAACATGGTGAATTTACTACAAATATTCCATATTTTCACTAATAAGTTTGTTTAAGGCGTTTTTGCTCTTTAGCACTTCCGGTCGCACATAAACGTTGAACGCGTTTCTTTATGGTCATATGCTTGCCATAGAATTTTAAAATTGTGCTCCATAACTTTTAAACAGACAAATACCTACAAATCATTCAAAAACCTTAAGGTAAGGTTATACCATTATGAAATGTGTTTCTTAAATGATAAAATCAGTCCACTGTATACACGGAGATGGAAAGTTTGAAAAGCGAACTAAACTTGGTTTTTTAAAGCATAGGGGTAGCATTTTTGCAACGGGTATTTAAATATCGGAACTTGCATATATTTGAATATTTTAAGGGTAAAAGTATACATTATGTATTAATATCTAAACACAACATCTTGCTTTATATAAAGTAATAATTTACACATTTACTTTAATCACTCAAACTTGGTGCCACCGTGGTCCCTAACTTATGGCCAAGTGTTTATATTTGATGAAGGTCTTATCTTTGAGAGCTTATGAAATGTTCAAAAGTGTAGATCTAGCAATGGGATTTGGCATATGAATAGCTACATGTATCTTCTATATACCCTGTAAGTGGCTAACGGGGTATATCTCTGGGAGGTCCACAATCGGTACTTTAAGTTAACCCCCCCCTTTCCTATTAAACTTATATATATTGGATGAAGGTCTTATCTTTGAGAGCTTATGAAATGTTCAAAAGTGTAGATTTAGCAATGGGATTTGGCATATGAACAGCTACATGTATCCTCTATATACCCTATAAGTGGCTAACGGGGTATATCTCTGGGAGGTCCACAATTGGTACTCAAAGTTACCCCCTCTTCCTATTAAACTTATATATATTTGATGAAGGTCTTATCTTTGAGAGCTTATGAAATGTTCAAAAATGTAGATTTAGCAATGGGATTTGGCATATGATTAGCTACATGTATCGTCTATATACCCTATAAGTGGCTAACGGGGTATATCTCTGGGAGGTCCACAATCGGTACTCAAAGTTACCCCCCCCCTTCCTATTAAACTTATATATATTTGATGAAGGTCTTATCTTTGAGAGCTTATGAAATGTTCAAAAGTGTAGATTTAGCAATGGGATTTGGCATATGAATAGCTACATGTATCTTCTATATACCCTATAAGTGGCTAACGGGGTATATCTCTGGGAGGTCCATAATCGGTACTCAAAGTTTTACCCCCCTTCCTATTAAACTTATATATATTTGATGAAGGCGTTATCTTTGAGAGCTTATGAAATGTTCAAAAGTGTAGATTTAGCAATGGGATTTGGCATATGAATAGTTACATGTATCCTCTATATACCCTTTAAGTGGCTAACGGGGTATATTTCTGGTAGTTCCACAATCGGTACTCAAAGTTTTACCCCCCTTTCGTATTAAACCTATATATATATTTGATGATAGCCTTATCTTTGAGAGCTTGTGAAATGTTCATAATTGTAGATTTGGCAATAGCATTGGGCATATGAATAGCTACATATATCCTGTATATACTCTAACGGGGTACATCTCTGGGAGTTCCACAATCGATATTCAAAGTTAATCCCCTTTCCTATTAAATTTATATATTTGATGATGGTCTTATCTTGGTCTTATCTTTGAGAGCTTGTGAAATATTCAAAAGTGTAGATTTGGCAATGGCATTTGGCATATGAATAGCTACATGTATCTGCTATATACTCTATAAGTGGCAAACGGGGTATATCTTTAGGAGGTTCACAATCGGTACTCAAAGTTACCCCCATCCTATTAAACTTATATATATTTGATGATGGTCTTATCTTTGAGAGCTTGTGAAATGTTCAAGTGTAGATTTAGCAATGGGATTTGGCATATAAATAGCTATATGCATCTACTATATACCCTATAAGTGGCTAACGGGGTATATCTTTAGGAGGTTCACAATCGGTACTCAAAGTTACCCCCCCCCTTCCTATTAAACTTATATATATTTGATGAAGGTCTTATCTTTGAAAGCTTATGAAATGTTCAAAAGTGTAGATTTAGCAATGCAATTTGGCATATGAATAGCTTCATGTATCTTCTATATACCCTATAAGAGGCTAACGGGGTATATTTCTGGGAGGTCCACAATCGGTACTCAAAGTTACCCCCCTTCCTTTTAAACTTATATATATTTGATGAAGGCGTTATCTTTGAGAGCTTATGAAATTTTCAAAAGTGTAGATTTAGCAATGGGATTTGTCATATGAATAGCTACATGTATCGTCTATATACTCTATAAGTGGCTAACGGGGTATATCTCTGGGAGGTCCACAATCGGTGCTCAAAATTACTCCCCCTTCCTATTAAACTTATATATATATTTGATGAAGGTCTTATCTTTGAGAGCTTATGAAATGTTCAAAAGTGTAGATTTAACAATGGGATTTAGCATATAAATAGCTACATGTATCCTCTATATACCCTGTAAGTGGCTAACGGGGTATATCTCTGGGAGGTCCACAATCGGTACTCAAAGTTACCCCCCCTTTCCTATTAAACTTATATATATATTTGATGAAGGTCTTATCTTTGAGAGCTTATGAAATGTTCAAACGTGTAGATATAGCAATAGGATTTGGCATATGAATAGCTACATGTATCCTCTGTATACCCTATAAGTGGCTAACGGGGTATATCTCTGGGAGGTCCACAATCGGTACTTTAAGTTACCCCCCCTTTCCTATTAAACTTATATACACCTGGAAAAAAGTTAAGCACCTCAAGGCTTTTTTTGCTTTTCAATGATTTGAAATAATTTTCAATTTTCATGATTTTGATCAGTTTTAATACTCAATAAATGGCTTAAGGGGTGTAAGCTCTCGGCAAAAAGCACATTTTCGTCTTGAAAAGCGGGAGATAACTCTTCAGGAAATTAGACGCTAAAACGGCAGTTTGAAACAAAGGCTTCCAGCAGTCATTAGTGCTTAAGGTGGAAATACCCGAAATTGACTCTTTGACGATACAGTATCAATCTTTTGATTATGATTGTCATTTTCAAGTGCAATTTGACAATTTACTGAGGGTTTGGAGCTTCAGGCGACCATACTTTTCGAAGACCGTGTTTACGTACAAAAGCCATCTTTTTCGCCAAGTCATGTTATGTAAATAAAAAAATGTCTTTTTGTTTGTTACAAACATGTTAAATTGTGCTTAACAGTGCATATTTTAGTTTGCGATAACAATTTACAAAGACTATCAGTAAAATAATGGTTAAAAAGTGTTTTGAAAATGTTTGATTTTGAAAAATCACGGGGGTGCTTAACTTTTTTCCAGGTGTATATATATTTGATGAAGGCGTTAACTTTGACAGCTTATGAAATGTTCAAAAGTGTAGATTTAGCAATGGGATTTTACATATGAATAGCTACATGTATCTTCTATATACCCTATAAGTGGCTAAAGGGGTATATCTCTTGGAGGTCCACAATCGGTACTCAAAGTTACCCCCCTTCCTATTAAACTTATATATATTTGATGAAGGTCTTATCTTTGAGAGCTTATGAAATGTTCAAAAGTGTAGATTTAGCAATGGGATTTGGCATATGAATAGCTACATGTATCCTCTATATACCCTATAAGTGGCTAACGGGGTATATCTCTGGGAGGTCCACAATTGGTACTCAAAGTTACCCCCTCTTCCTATTAAACTTATATATATTTGATGAAGGTCTTATCTTTGAGAGCTTATGAAATGTTCAAAAGTGTAGATTTAGCAATGGGATTTGGCATATGAATAGCTACATGTATCCTCTATATACCCTATAAGTGGCTAACGGGGTATATCTCTTGGAGTTCCACAATCGGTACTCAAAGTTACCCCCTTCCTATTAAACTTATATATATATTTGATGATAGGCTTATCTTTGAGAGCTTCTGAAATGTTCAAAAGTGTAGATTTAGCAATGGGATTTGGCACATGAATAGCTACATGCATCCCCTATATGCCCTATAAGTGGCTAACGTAATATATTTTTGGGAAGTCCACAATCGGTACTCAAAGTTACCCCCTCTTTACTATTAAACTTTTATATTTGATAATGGTCTTATCTTTGAGAGCTTGTGAAATGTTCAAAAAGTGTAGATTTGGCAATGGCATTTGGCATATGAATAGCTACATGTATCTGCTATATACCCTATAAGTGGCAAACGGGGTATATTTCTGGGAGTTCCACAATCGCTACTCAAAGTTACCCCTAAACTATTGAACTTATATATTTGATAATTGTCTTATCTTTGAGAGCTTGTGAAATGTTCAAAAGTGTAGATTTGGAAATGGCATTTTGCATATGACCAGCTACATGCATCCCCTATATACCCTATAAGTGGCTAACGGGGTATATATCTGGGAGTTCCACAATCGGTACTCAAAGTTACCCCCTCTTCCTATTAAACTGATATATATTTGATGATGGTCTTATCTTTTAGAGCTTGTGATATGTTCAAAAGTGTAGATATAGCAATGGGATTTGGCATATGAATAGCTACATGTATTCTCTATATACTCTATAAATGGCTAACGGGGTATATTTCTGGGAGTTCCACAATCGGTACTCAAGGTTACCCCCCTTCCTATTAAACTTATATATATATATTTGATGATAGCCTTATTTTTGAGAGCATGTGAAATGGTCAAATGTGTAGATTTATTAATGGGATTTGGCATACGAATAGCTACATGTATCTTCTATATACCTTATACCCTTATACATGGCTAATGGGGTGTATCTCTGGGAGGTCCACAATTGGTACTCAAAGTTACCCCCCTTTCCTATTAAACTGATATATTTGATGATGGTCTTATCTTTGAGAGCTTGTGAAATGTTCAAAAAGTGCAGATTTGGCAATGACATTGGGCATATGAATAGCTATAT
Organism: Arcuatula senhousia; assembly: GCA_963971305.1. Lineage (NCBI taxonomy): Eukaryota > Metazoa > Mollusca > Bivalvia > Mytilida > Mytilidae > Arcuatula > Arcuatula senhousia. The sequence goes on along the minus strand of CAXARO010000158.1, from coordinate 39,490 downwards.
ATAACCTCTATATACTCCATAAGTGGCTAACGGGGTATATCTCTGGGAGTTCCACAATCGGTACTCAAAGTTAACCACCCCCCTTCCCTATTAAATTGATATATTTGATGATGGTCTTATCTTTGAGAGCTTGTGAAATGTTCAAAAGTGTAGATTTGGTAATGGCATTTAGCATATTATTAGCTACATGTATCTGCTATATACCCTATAAGTGGCTAACGGGGTACATTTCTGGGAGTTCCACAATCGGTACTCAAATTTACCCCCCCCCCATCCTATTAAACTTATATATATTTTGGCTAATGGGGTATATCTTTAGATGGTCCGCAATCGGTACTCAAAAATACCCCCCCTAACTATTAAACTTATATATTTGATGATGGTCTTATGTTTGAGAGCTTGTGATATGTTCAAAAATGTAGATTTACCAATGGGATTTGGCATATGAATAGCTACATTCATCCCCTATATACTCTATAAGTGGCTTAATGAATATATCTTTGGGAGGTCCACAATCGGTACTCAAAGTTACCCCCCCCCCCTTAATTATTAAACTTATATATTTGATGATGGTCTTATCTTTGAGAGCTTGTGAAATGTTCAAAAGTGTAGATTTAGCAATGGGATTTGGCATATGAATAGCTACATGCATTCCCTACATACCCTATAAGTGGCTAACGGAATATATTTTTTGGAGTTCCACAATCGGTACTCAAAGTTACCCCCCCCAAATCCTATTAAACATATATATATTTGATGATGGTCTTATCTGTGAGAGCTTGTGAAATGTTCAAAAGTGTAGATTTAGCAATGGGATTTGGCATATGAATAGCTACATGCATTCCCTACATACCCTATAAGTGGCTAACGGAATATATTTTTGTGAGGTCCACAATCGGTACTCAAAGTCACCCCCCTTACTATTAAACTTTTATATTTGATAATGGTCTTATCTTTTTGAGCTTGTGGAATGTTCAAAAGTGAAGATTTAGTAATGGCATTTTGCATATGAACAGCTACATGCATCCCCTATATACCCTTTAAGTGGCTAACGGGGTATATCTCTTTGAGTTCCACAATCGGTACTCAAAGTTACCCCCCCCCGCCCCCTTCCTTTTAAACTGATATATTTGATGATGGTCTTGTGAAATGTTCAAAAGTGTTGTTTTGGCAATGGCAATTGATATATGAATAGCTACATGTATCCTCTATATAATCTATAAGAAGTCCACACTCGGTACTCAAAGTTACCCCTCCCCCCTCATTTCTTATTATTCATACATGTATATACTTTGTATCTTAGATAAGCTTCATGTTAACCCCGTATAGCAAATAAAAAATAACTTGGTAAAACATCAACGCATCTTTGTTTTTCACTATTTGTATATCATGCCACATGGCAACCCTTAACGTTGATAATTACAAAATAGAATATCTATTTTCATTTGTGTTCGCACTTGCCTTACTTAGTTTTTCGGTCGTCATACATATCAGTTTGGCGGACTTTTTATTTCTGTTCGCTGGAAATTGTTCGCTAGCTTGTTTTTTGCACAATGTTCGCTGGGTATTGTTCGCTACCTTTTTTGTTCGCTAGGTATTGTTCGCTAGCTTGATTCTGGGAACATATATATATGTTTTTATCACGTTGAGCATATTAATTATATTATCTAGAAGAGCAATGAAGTTATGTTTCTTAGCTTTGTTATATTATTCATGTTCATGTGATTTATGTCACGCGTATTTCCGTTAAGAAAAAAAAAAGAAAAATAATGAAAAAGATATAAAAATATTTCACTGTATAAAAACCAATCAATGGTAGTGTTAAGATTGGATTTCGCCGAGCGAAGGGAGGCGCGAAATTTTTTAGGTTTTTTTTTACGTGGGTTTTGTGCATTAAACCAATATTTTTTGACATTTTTAAGGGGGGGCATACGTCCGGTACGCGCCTGTCCTCCACAGGGAGCTCATGGAACTTTGGGTAAAAGGCACGTAAAAATCGTTCTTTTTATCTTAATATAGTAAGTGTTTTTAAGTCATTCAAACAACGCCTTCATAGATTTTGATCCATTCAATGTTATGCAATTTAGTCTTTAAAACTCGCTGCAATATTAATCAAAACATTTAATCTTGTACGCATTTTAAAGGCATTTTAAAGGCACACTTCAAAATGTGAGCCTTGCTTTAAGCATGTTAAGAACAACAAGTTACCTCGGGCCAGCTTTCTGTTGAAAGTTTACCAGACGGCGACACACGTCATACGGATGCCAAGTGATGACAATAACTAAATTCAAGAATTCCCTCAATAAAATAAACAAAAATCCCATGACTTCTAATGCATATCAATGTCACGTTATCCGTAATGACATATCAATGTCACGTTATCCGGGACGAGAGACATATCAATGTCACGTTATCCGTAATGACATATCAATGTCACGTTATCCGGGACGAGAGACATATCAATGTCACGTTATCCGGGACGAGAGACATATCAATGTCACGTTATCCGTAATGACATATCAATGTCACGTTATCCGGGACGAGAGACATATCAATGTCACGTTATCCGTAATGACATATCAATGTCACGTTATCCGTAATGACATATCAATGTCACGTTATCCGTAATGACATATCAATGTCACGTTATCCGGGACGAGAGACATATCAATGTCACGTTATCCGTAATGACACATCAATGTCACGTTATCCGGGACGAGAGACATATCAATGTCACGTTATCCGTAATGACATATCAATGTCACGTTATCCGTAATGACATATCAATGTCACGTTATCCGGGACGAGAGACATATCAATGTCACGTTATCCGTAATGACATATCAATGTCACGTTATCCGTAATGACATATCAATGTCACGTTATCCGTAATGACATATCAATGTCACGTTATCCGGGACGAGAGACATATCAATGTCACGTTATCCGTAATGACATATCAATGTCACGTTATCCGTAATGACATATCAAGTCAGATTGTTATCCAGTTGATTTAAAAGGTTGATGTTTTCTTATAGATAATAAATTAAATAACTGTAGTAACCTAATTTAGAAGTCAAAGATGACGTTTTTAGCGATAAATGGTCAACTTTAGTGGCAATATTAAGGAGTCATTCTTCTAAGTTCCTGGGAATGTTCCGATTTTGATCCATTCAATGTTATGCACATACTTTGCTCTATTTTGATTTCTTACATCCATGATGGCATAGTGCTGCTTGATGAATCTGAATTCCCCCGGGGTTAGTCTGCTCCGACATCAACACTTTGTGTCGAAGAACACATTCAAAGCTATTTATTCACCCCAAGTACGTTTTTCTCACCCCAGACATAGGTTGGCCTTAGTGATCACTTGTTTCCCTAGTCCGGCACATCACAGTTTTTTAATTGCTTTCATTTGAAAGGTCATAATCATAAACCACTTCTTTCAAATACTTCAAATTGAATTTTGGCAAATGACGCCATAACGCTGAGGTAGATTATGAAATTGGTGCTAATGAGCAATCTTGAAGTCTCTGGCATATGTAATCCTTGTTTTGTCTTTTCTCTTGAACATTTGAGATTGATCCCCGGGGTGGGGGGTGGGAGTGGAGTAATTGCCATTATTAAGATAGTATGAGTGTACCGCAGGAATGGGTCATTTTTGCAACCAGTTTTGGCTTAAAAAGGGTATTTTTTATGGGTGTAGGTAATCATCGAGTTCGAGTTCGAGTCAGAGTTAGAGTTCGAGTTAAAGTTCGAGTTACGATTCGAGTTCGAGTTAAAGTTCGAGTTAGAGTTCGAGTTATAATTCGAGTTCGAGTTGAAATTTGAGCTAACTCGAAACAGTGATTTTCATGGCAATAATCGAGTTACTACTCGAGTTCGAGTTAGAGTTCGAGTTACAGATCGAGTTAGAGTTCGAGTTACAGATCGAGTTAGAGTTCGAGTTGGATATTTACTTTAGCGCAATTAAATGAACGTTGTCAAACATAACACTTGTTGGTGTTTACTGGTTTTGTCTCTGCCCTTTCGGACTTTTGACATTTGGATACCCCATTGGTAACTCTGATTCTTTTAAACTGCTTAAGGCTGTCGCGTTGCATTATACTCATTTATAAATCGGGGATATAATAAAAACTTGGTATACATATTTTCCGGTACTGGACCAACACGGCGGAATCCCCGTCTTTTGTCTTTGAATGTCTAAAAATATTATACCCCCACTCGTAAGAGAGGGGGCTATATTGCAATCACCTTGTCCATAACTTGTCCAGACATCTGTCTGCCCGTCTGTCCGTCCGTGAGTTGTACCGTGCCCCCAACTTTTCAGGACAGTCACGCATCTGCTCTCTGTTTTCTTAGCGAACTTAGACATTTTAAGGGTCAAAATGAGACTTTTTGTCGTAACAGATTTCACGGTATCTGCTGAAGGAATTGATTTCAAATTTGGCGCACAGCTTTATTATGGTTGTAACGTGCCTCCCCTTTCCATGTCAGTCAGGCATCGCTTCGAAGAAAAGGGGGTTTCCTGTTTTACCATTGTCCGCCCGTCCGATATTTCATTCGTCCTCCCGTAATTTTCTAAGCAACTGTATGACGTAAATGTCTGTTTTTGTATAACTTCATCCTATGTATACCTCCTGTTATACTGTACCGAATAGTTTTTAACGCAAGGCTGAAGGCCTTTATTAATTTTAAAAAAAAAAATTATTATTATTTTTGGAGCGGGCGTATCAAGCTTCTTGAATGAAGATGACAACAATCGAACATTAAGGGAACGAACATTATATTTTTTTTTTGGGGGGGGGGGCTATGGATATTTTCTTCGTCCCGCCTTTTTATTTTTGAAAAATCGAAGCCTGGAATTTTTGTTCTGCGCGCATATTTTATTTATATTTTTTTTCCCTTTTACTTCAAATCCATCATTGTAGTCGGGTTTTTATCTGTAACCGCATTATTAATATGAATCCTTTTCACATGCATCAGAGTTGAAATATAAATGATAAATTAAAGAAAGTTTGTAAAAAAATATATACAACTCGCTTTGTACATGTAACTCGAACTCTAACTCGATCTGTAACTCGAACTCTAACTCCAACTCGAGTCGTAACTCGATTATTGCCATGAAAATCACTGTTTCGAGTTAGCTGAAAATCTTAACTCGAACTCGATTAACAACTCGAACTCTAACTCGAACTTTAACTCGAACTCGAGTCATAACTCGAACTTTAACTCGAACTCTTACTCTGACTCGAACTCGATGATTACCTACACCCATTTTTTATCACCTTCTGTCTTGAATAGAGTTACAATTTCTATATTGTCAAGCTTTAATGATTGATGAAGGGTAATACATAAACAACTACTCTGAATATATGGAATGGAAAATGGTTGAGTACGTCACACTAAGATATAAACTTTTTTTCTTATACAGTATCTAGTTTTTGCTGTTTTAGTCTTTAACAGGGGGTATCTATTTTAATCTATCTGTCTTAAACACGGTCCAGCGCATTAATAAAGGGCCATCGGCACAGTATTACTCAAATTATTGGCAAGTATAGCCTCCCCCGGAATTGATTCTTGACCATCCTTTGAGTTCGGTAGATTTGTTATTTTTATTATGTAAAGGGGATTTGAAATACCGCCCCGCATTAAAAACAAAATGACACGAAGTGACAACAATGACATAAATGTATGTTTTAAAAAAATGACATTTAAATTGGTTCCCCAGAGTTACCCTTCTTTGACCATGTTGAACGGGCAGATTGGTAGATCTACTCGGGTGTTGCTAAAAGGCGGAACGGAAAACGGAACGGAAAAACGGAAAAGGAAAAATGGAATTAAAAATTGATATAAATATTAAAAATTTCAGATTAACTTGGCAATTTATTTAATTTTTAATGCTGAAAATTGTGTTTTTTATTATTAGCTATTCAATACCACGTACTGCGTTAGTTTCTTTTAATATAAAGAAGATAAATCATTCCACGTCATTATTTAGATATAATGTAAGAATCTTGACAACTTTCGTTTTTTTTACTGCTTTATTTTTTGTTGTCATGTACAAAAACTTAAAGCTAGGCTTAGTGCTGTTTTTTTAAATGTAGGTTTGTTTTGAATATACCTATTCCACACCACGTCATTTTCTAATTGTTATTGCGCTGATGTTTCAAACATAATCATGTATCAGGGGCTGGGTTTTTTTGTGGATAACGCGTCGTACCGTTAACAAAAGTCCGTGGTTTGCTTCTCGTCAGAGCACAAATTTTTCGACTCTCTCTTGACACTATTTGCAAGGATGGTCAGATGAAATGGCACGATAGTCCATCAGAGAGTCCAAAAGAGTAGGCCAAATTGTGAACAGCTACAATGGCCATACTCACTCACTGCAAATTTGGAAGGGAAGCATATATATAGGTATCAATATGGACATCGAATTCGCGATCGGAACTACAACAATGCAGAGACAAAATCAGTTGATACAAAAAGAAACAGACAACATAAAAACACATACACATGTACATAAATCAAAGTAAGCTGCAATCAGCAACGCAACTAACGTCAACGAGATTGAACGGAAGGGCACTAGCATGTTGCAACACACCAATTTCCTTGCGTCGGTTAATTGAGCGCACGTCAAATCCGTTAAAGGACGAAAATGCAAAAGTTCTATAAAACCTGCAACTGAAGGATGGAAATCCCGTAAGTCTATGATGACATGAGAATATCATTGGTACTTTGTCTGAAATTTCGGTTTCTTTTTTTGTGGATTTCAATTAAAATCTTCTAAATAATTCTTATTTTTAAATTTTTTTATAATTCCAAAAAGTAACCAGAGGTTTTAGGAACATTACTTACCAAAATGAAGTACAAACGTCTTAAGATGCCATGATGCATTGACTTAGATTCCATCCCCTTTATTATTCGTCTTTTTTGGGGTTAATATTCTAGAATAACTTTTTACGGTACATTTTATTATTTCATTTTACACAATAGACCAACATTTCAATGTTAATAAAGGTAATAACTGCGAACTGCGATGATCAATCCCAAATGTCTGAGACGAAAAGTAAAAAAAAAGCCGAACACATGCCAGATAAATTAAGAGATGTAAATGTGTATCAATGTCGTGAGTCAGAAAAGACTCATTTTTAATTTCGTAAGACAAAGAACTACCACAAAATACATATTACAACTATAACAACTTTTACAGATTGCAATGGTCCTGATTTAATTGTTACAGGCATCTCGAAACAAAATGGAAGGCTCATCCCATCAAACTTAACTCTCTCTTTGAAAACCCATCTTGTTGTATAATGCAATTATAGCTAAACAAATAATCATTTTAGCTGCATGACATTTTGACGGATCAAATATAAAATTTCAGTTCCCCTTATTTCTTCAAGTGTCTGCAATGAAATAAATCACATATTTGACAATGATAAAAAAAAAAACAAAATCATTATGTAAATCTAACATTGAAGTTAAAAACACTTTACTACAAATAAATGTTTTTACTTTACCCCGACACCAGAGCAATTGCAAGCAAAAGCGTCAGAAGAAGTCAAGCAGTCACAAAAGCAAAATGTACAGATACAATATTACCAAATGTTTTGATAGGACTTTTCATCCTTTTCTTTATATAGTTTATACGTGTATATGCTTTGAAATGGTTATTAAACTTTTCACATCAAAACGTCAAACATGCAGTGAATGTGTAAGGTTTGATAGCCACGCAGGATGTTTCATCCTTTTTTTAAATAGTTTATGCAAGTATATGCTTTAAGATAGTCAATTTACATTCAAAGTAAAATTTTCATACCAAAACGTCTAACAGTAAATGTGGAAAGTAGTGAAAAATCTTTATCGGCATAAAAAATAACAACATTGCGAGGTAAAAAAAAATCAATATTTTAACTAATTTTTAATTCCGTTTTTTCCGTTTCCGTTCCGTTTTCCGTTCCGCCTTTTAGCAACACCATAGGTACTCCAACAAAACATTTCATTATTTTGTAGATATTTTACTTCTACAATTAATCATTGGCGGATCCAGAGGGAACCCCCCCTTTCCTCCGAAATTTTTAAATTTTTGTGTAGATTTTCAGCAAAATTGGTCTGGAACCCCCCCCCCCCCTTTGGCCCACAGAACCCAGTATGTGGAACCCCCCCTTTCGAAAATTTCTGGATCCGCCCCTGAATTAATAGTGATTCTAATGAAGATGAAGTGAAAAGTGGTATCCCTCATATTTATCTGTGTAATTTCTGTTTCAATTTATTTGATGAGTGCACGTTGATGCACGCCAAATTTAAATTTTGTGCGTTTTGCTATTTTTTTACTTTTTAAAGAAGTTTTCTGAAATTTTACTGCTAACAATGGCCAAAGCGCCGTAATTCTAGGCCATTTAATTTCGGGATACAGTTTAAATATCTTATGAGGAAAGGGAGAAAAAAATCGACTGACCGGAAATGAAAAAAAAGCACAGGAAGTGAAAATTTTCATTATTTAACAATTCTATACTCCGTGCAATTTTTTAAATTTTAAAATAAAAAATATATTTTTCTGTTTCTGAAGCAGATACCTATCGTTTTAAGTTGCTTTCATGAACGAATTTGACAATTGTAGGACCAGTCGGACTGAACTTGTTTGACCATCATGATCATCATGTCAGTTCAACTATTTTTGTTTACATAGACGATAAAGAGATGTGGAATAAGTGTACGCGACACAATCAACATAAAGAAACGGCAATTAAAAAAATCACAAAGGAAAACCGTTGAGCCAACAATCTTAAACATGACCAGAGGTCACTGCTCGCTGTCTTGCATTTGCCCTAAGACAAAAAAAAATACAAAACATAAGATTCAACAAATCCCTAAATTGTCAATGAAAGACCAATTTCTGGACATAGAACAAAACACAGATAGTTGACAGGGATAACCAAAAGCTTTGACAAGGATTCCTGGCTTAGGACAGGCACATATAAAATGTGGCGGGAATAAACTATTTTTTGACCCAACCTTCACCCTTTTGTTAATCTTGTACAAAGCATAAAAATAATACACTTGTACATGTAAACTCATCATATGTAGGTTCTAAATTTACATAGAATTTAGTGCTTTCACTTGAGAAGCTTGGGTCTTGGTCTTTTCGGATTAACGATATTTGATTGCCCCTGTCATGCATGTGGAACACCTTTGCTTGCTTCGACTTAAATGAACATGGTCAACATCAATAGGAAATCTAGGATTCAAATAACAAATAAATGACGTACGTCGTCCTCTGACGCATGAAAAGAACGATATATGAGGGGCCGATGCGTTAATTTCGTTCTCCGTTATTGGCTATTCCGTGAATTGTGATTTGTTGAAATATTTTTCCGTGCATCGTGATTGGATATTGCGCGTGAACCGTTCTCAGCAAAGTATTTTATCCGTGATTTGTTTTAGGCATGCTTTACAGTAATACACAGTCAAACTTTTATCCGTGAACAAAAATTTGGCCATATTTCCGTAATTCGTTATTTGCATTTTTTATTCTTCGTGATTCGTGATCAGGACCCCCCCCCCCCCCCCATCAGGACCCCCATATATATCTCAGGATGATTTGATTTGCCATGACAAGAACATGTTTTATTAGGGATAATTAGTTGTAGTAACGGAACAAAGAAGTCAAAGAATGCTACTCTGATTGATTTCTGGTGTAAATTATTGTCTTTTGTCCCTGTAAATTGATGTCAGATGATAAACATAATAAAATCTGACATCTTCCGTTATTATGATGAGTTACATAGTGAGATGAACTCGCGATTCACTTGAAAACACAGAAAATACAATTTTAATACATACAGTACAGCGATAAGATTGGTAAAATTCCAACGAAATGATCTTAGAAACCTGACAACAGTTCAGGCCACTTTTCTCACAAAACGACTGTGATGTGTGCCAAAGGTAATTGAATGAGGCAGCCCTGTCATATTACATGCCAGGGTTGTCAAGCTGTAATGCAGAAAACCTAAGCGCAAACCATAACGGTGCACCGTGTTGGAAAAATGTCACGTTCCTCGCAATTTAAACAATATTTTGACACAGGTCTCGACAACAGAAGGCACTGTAAGTACGATTCCTTGCAGAAGTCCAAATTGCCCGTCCCTACCCATCTGTCCTTTTTTCCCAATTGCAGTCAAAACTCCCCAGTCTCCCCTCCCCGATTGCATTCAGTCCCCTTTTTAGCTCACCTAGCCAAAGGTCATGTGAGCTTATGCCATCACTTTGCGTCTGTCGTCTGTCGTCCGTTAACAATGTCAAAAATCTTCTCCTCTGAAACCACTGAACCAATTTAACTGAAACTCTGCAGGAATGACACGTTGGCAACAAACGATCTTTATTTAAAAATGATTCGATTAAAATCATGACCGCTGTAACTAAAAATAGAACACAGGGTAAAATCACTTAAAATGGCTTATAACTCAGCAACCATAACAGATAGAAAAAATCCGAAGGATCTAGGGCTCTCCAGAATCAAAAGCTCTACAAAAGTCTCTATTGGGTCTAAGTTGTCAGATGACCCTTGATATGGGTTATGGCCTTTTTAAGGTAAAAATAGCGTTGTTTCATGTTTTTGCCCTATAAAATGAAAACTACATGTATTACAGATAGAGAAAAACTGTTGCTTGCGTAAATGTTCAGTTTATTAAGCTCCACAAAAATCTCTTTTGAGTCAAAGTTGTCATATGACCCGTCATAGGGGTTATGGCCCTTTACAGGTGAAAAAATAGTGTTTTTTCCCTATAGAATTAAAACTATTGCAGATAGAGAAAAGCTGTTTCTTGCTTAAACATTCAGTTCTTTACAAAAAATTCACATAAGTCTGCATTTGGTCTCATTTGTCAGATGACCCCTTAAAGAAAACACCCCTATGGTTTAACGACCAGGTGAGTGGTTCAGGCTCCTGGGAGCCTCTTTTTTCTGCACGCCGTTATCATTTCATGTTCATTGTGTCACCCCTTTCATGTTGATCGCCCGGATATTGCCGAAATCTTGCTGCTCGGGAATAAATAGACTTTCCGGTAAACACCTACATGTACGGAATAAGTCAAAATAACTACTTCAAACTGCACGATATAACTTTTCTTATGGTTGATCTACTGTAGTTTGTATTCTTGTGAATTCTATTGTCTCTAAAATGACGTATGGTTAGGATACCGAAGTGGCGGTGCATTCATTGAGGATGTGGATGGGGATAAAGAATAGAAAATTATTAAAAATGATTAATAGATAAAAACAGATGGCAAACTATGAAGAATAGAGAATAATGAGGACACCCCTTTAAAGACATAGAACCTATCAATTTCGCAATTAGTAAGGTTTTTTTTTTAAACTAACAGTGTCTTCAAAGGTTTTACAATGTATTCTTCAAAAAGTGTGAATTTTATTATTTAAATGCGAAAATGATATGTTCTATATCTTTAAAACACTGACTCATTGTGAGAACTGTTTATCTGATTTTGCTTTACCGTGATGCCTTAAAAAAAGTTATCTAGGGAGCAGTACCCTGAACAATCAACCGACCTTGGGCATTTAACAAAGGAATTATATCAAATTTAAATTCTATATGATTCTTTGATGTAACTGAAAAAGCAAATTACACACAAGCGAGGAACTCCCGTTTATGAAATTACAAGAGGGCCCCAACAACCAACAGAGAGCTCGAGATAAACAGGTAGTAATCAACAGTGTGGAATTTAAGGATGCTCGCTAGTCTTGTTTTGGGATTTCTGTCATTTTTTCGGAATCCTCTGGGTTTTACCATCAAAATAGTGTTAAACTTTTTGCCCACGAACCCCCTATTTTCTTGTTATTAATGTCTTTGATGTGTCATAAAGAGGTTATATACAAAGTTTTATCGTATCCTATTTATTCTGTCATGGGTTTTAACAGCAAAATACTGCTAATGCTAAACCTGTGAAAAAGTCAGAAAAAACCTTTTCCCGCCAAAACTTTAACGTTAATTATCATGAAAACGAGGTCACGAACCTATCAAAAATTTTTGATTATTTCAAACTCTTTACTATTATCTTTTCATTTAAGGCATCAAATTTGAAACCTATTTATTTTCAATAAAGGTAGCGAACATCTTTAAACAAAATCTCTCCCCCAGTTCTGACGAAATAGAATTTTACACGATCAAATAGAAAATAGAAGTACATGATACAACCATGCATGTTTGAAACGTTAATAAAATCCGTTTTCCGTAATAGCTTTTCCAAACCACTATCTACTTTTTTTTTATTTTGATGAAAAGGGCAATGTCACATTTTGCCAAAAAGAAGAAAGCATTCAAAACAACAAGTTGAACACGATATTGTTAATAAGGAAATGAAATTAAAAACACGACGGATATGAAAAAAAGCAAAGCATTTGAAACTTAATGTTTTACTAAACACTGTGGTCTGTTCCGTTATGAATTTAATATCTGTGGTGTTTTAAATACCCTCAAGACCGCCAATCTTCCTTTATACGGAATAGGCTTTTTAATTCAATTGTATTTCCAAAATTTAATTACTGCTCCATAGACTTCCTGGTTAAAAAAAACACACTTCATATTGTACTATAATTCAAGTATATCAAATCAGTATCAGTATGGTGGTTTTAACACACCTTAGTCCCGAGACCTTAGTCCTTTCTTGGATACATTCAAGTGTAATTGCCCAAAATGTAAAGGCTTTACTTCCTCGTGTATTAAATATTCATTATGGATATGGCAGCGCGACGGCTGTGCTATTGCCGACAGGTACCGCTTGCTGTTCCGGAGCAACTGAGTTCACTCTCGTTACGATTTGGGTTTGTGTTGTTGATTTCTTTTTGGTTGATTTTGTGTTTTTGTGTTTTCTCATATGCTGTTCTTGTTTGTGTTGAACGGTTTTGTCATTGCCCATTCGGGCTTTTGACACTGGAATGTCCCATTGGTGCCTCTTTGCTTCTTTCAGAGACCTTAAGGATGCTCGCTGGTCTTGTTTTGGTATTTCTGTCATATTTTCGGAATCCTCTGGATTTTACCATCAAAAAAGGGTTAAACTTTTTGCCCACGAACCCCCTATTTTCTTGTTATTAATGTCTTAAATGTGTCATAAAGAGGTTATAGACAAAGTTTAATCAAATCCTATTTATTCTGTCATGGGTTTTAACAGCAATATACTGCTAATGCTAAACCTGTGAAAAAGTCAAAAAAAACTTTTCCCGCCAAAACTTTAACGTCAATTATCTCGAAAACGAGGACACGAACCTATCATTTTTTTTTTTTGCTAATTTTATACCTTTTACTAATATCTTTTATTTCAAGGCATAACATTTGAAATCTATTTATTTTCAATAATAGTAGCGAACATCCTTAACATTGAACAATTTAACGCAAAAAAATAATCAAAACCATAAAAATAGAACTTGTAAATACAGGCACTGGATTTACTATTGCGACGGATGTATTGTACAATATCTTTTACAAATTTCCAATGTCTGTTCCGTTATTTGCATCTGTGGCGTGCTCATCCGCCCTTAGGATTCCAAGACTTCCTTCGTGCGGAATCATATTTTCAAACCCGTTTTCGTTGTACCCTTAAGATTGCCAAACTTCCTTCATGTAAAAATTAAATTGTTTTAATCCATTTCTATTTTTTTAAGTCAATAGTTTTCTCTAAGACTTCCTGGTAAGACTGTTTTCATCACTGTACATTCAACTATCACACACTCCTTTTACACCCTCTAAAGCCCCAGTCACACTGTCACGTTTCGGCTATCCCGTTTTACTACGTTTTAAAACGTCACGTTTCAATGTAATTTATTGTCATAGTTTTCGGTTTCTACGTTTTACTAGGTATATGCTACGTTTTGAAAGGTTTCCCTACGTTTTAATACGTTTTAATACGTTTAGCCAGGTTAAACAATAGCCGTTTCGTTAGGTTTTACTACGTTTTGCTACGTATCAGGTACGCTTAATCGGGTATTACTAGGGTTTGTCACGGATTACTAGGTTTACAGTACGTTTGATTACGTATTGATGCGGTCTTGTTAGGTTTGTGCTACGTTTAACTGCGTACTACTACGTGTCAGTACGTTGTAGTTGATTCATCGCGAAAACCGCGTCATTTCGAGTTTCTCATATATCAAAAATTTTATCATTTCACTTTTAAATCAGGCTTCTGCAAAAGAGGCAATCTTGAATTTGAAGAATGTAACAACATTCAGATTCTAGAACATTTATATTATGTATTAGAAATTGTAAGACTGACACAATAAGACTACCTCACCCTTTTCAAAATTTCTTTTAGATTCATGTATTAAGAGGTAATAAAATATGTACCGTGCCAGGTGTATTTCATAAGGCCAAAAGAAAAAAAAAATGTTTGATTGTTTTTTTCCTACCCAGAAAAAAATTGACCCCTTCTGTATACATGTACCCCAATTTCTTATCATGATATTTTACCAATTGTTTTTAATTACTCATATTTCACACTCTGAAGATATTTTTTTTCATGTTCAAATTGCACATTCACAATACAAATAGAAATGTTTTACACTTTGATATGATGAGTCTTGTTTGAGACACTTCTCTTTCCATTTTCAGCAGTCGGTATATGATTGCATGTAAATTTTGACTTAAAAATCTCTACCTACCTACCTACCCAACGTTTAGAACCCTTGGACCGGAAACATGCATCAAACGATCATTTTTTATTGGTGGCCTAACAAAATCTTTTGGTCCTCCATCGGATAAACATCTTGTTGCCACATGCTTTCTGTCAACTCTAATAAAGGCATGGTGGAAGTGCAAATAGGACTAATTAAGCTGCTGATCTATAAATGCCATCCATTTTCATATGTTAGTTGCATCTTCCGCGTATTTAGAAATCATTGCCTCGCTTTCGTTTTCCAAGTACGATATTTGAAATGGTGTTTTATAGAGAACCAAGTGAGTACATCATAGAGAATGGTACTAGTGACTGTACCTAGTAGCAATCAAACATAAAACAAAGTTTCATTCAGGCAATAAATGTTGTTACACCTGGCATGGGTTTCGTCTATTTGAGACTCGTCAGAGGCTCTCTACTTAAATATTGAAAAATTCAAACACTACATGAATATAAAGAGCATAGAATAAAAACGGAAAATATGCCGAACTGGAACCGAACTATTTTATTATAACTGAGGGCAACCTATGCCTGGGGAAGGGAGAAGCTCAGAGTTTTGACAATAATAAAAATAACACGGAGTTTTTTTTTAGCTTTTATGTGATCTTCAGCACATAAATGTTTATAACGGAGCGGGCTAACCTAGGAGACTTAAAACTACACCAGCAGTGCTAGCCACATAGATGTTAAAAAAAAAAAACCCAAAAAAAAACCAAACAAACAAAGTTCCAGCAAATAAATTTTGCTACGTCTGACGCGCGTTTCGTCTATTCAAGATCGAAGAGTAATAGCAACTTCAAGGCCAACTGGCAGTGCCTTTCCGAACCAAGCATTTTTCATATCAAGTCTTGGTGTCATTCAAGCCACAATCGCATGGAAAATATCATGGTCAGCACGCAAAAGATATTTTATAAACGATATCCTCACATCTCAGTTCATCTAGAAGTTGTTCATATATATGCCGAATAAAAGTAACAAAATAACTACCAAACTTGAATGCTCAATCTCATATGGCAAGAATCGCAATGGTCTAGACTTGGTACAAGAATTTCCAAAGAAATGGTGTATTAAACCAGGTTTTCATTGCGATCCAAGGAACTAGGTTCTTCTACTTATTTAACCTCTCACCCAGCGCGCTCTTCTCACCCCCGGCTCTGGTTATACAGAAGCAACAACAGCCGCATCTGCAAAATGTGTACGCGCAGCAATATTTCGTAATTACCAACTCCATAATTTATTTTTTAATATTAAATGGGTTAAAGGTAGTAATGCGTAGTAAAACGTCATGATGCCTTCTAAAACGCGAGAAAACGTGATAAACCCTAGCAAAACGTAACATAAAACGTATTGGATCGTACTAAAACCTATTGAAACCTCGTGAAACGCAACAAATACCTAGGGAACCGTAGTAAAACCTGCTGGTTGTCATTCGCTATGTTTTACTAGGTTTTCATTACGTTTTTACTAGGTTTTAATACGTTTTAACAACGTTTTACTACGTTTTAGTACGTATTTGCTACGTATATTTTTTCAGCCACGTTTGTGTTGTGCAAACGATACAAACGGGACGAGTCACGTTTCTGGCCAGGTAAGTCCACGTATTTAGCCGGTTTCAACTACGTGTCGATACGTTTCGTTACGTTTATAGCCGTTTCACTACGTTTTAGAAACGTAGTAAAACGGGATGCCGAAACGTGACAGTGTGACTGGGGCTTAAAGGGGGTACCTAACACTTTGGCTAAAATAAAATTGTGTCGTGTAATTGTGTAGAAAAAGACAGATGGCAAAATGAAGAAACGAAGACACCCTCCATTAATACCATGACTTATTGCAAGAACTGTGTATTTGATTAAGATTTACCATGATGCTTAAAAAAAACCAAACTTGGGCATGTAACTGACAAAGCAAATTACACACAAATGAGGAACTCCCGTTTTTGGAAATTGCAAGCGGGACTCAACAACTACCAGAGAGCTCGAGATAACCGGGCAGTAATCAGTAGTAACGCACTCCCCTCACCCAGTTCTGACGAAATAGAATTTTAGAAAATAGAAATACACGAAACAACAATGTTTGGAATGTTAATAAAAACAATCTGTTTTTTTTTATTATTATTCGTTTTCCGTAAATGCATTTCCACATCGCTATCTTTTTTTTATGTTGATTAAATATCGGTTAGTTAAGTCCCGACATTTCGGCAGGAATGCCTTCTTCTGGGGTTGAATGTCCTCTTAGTTGACTACATTTTCACTTTGATTCCTTCATTGTTATCATGTATAAAATATGTAAAAAAAAATTTTTTAATTTGACGAAAAGGAAATATCATATTTTGCCCAAAAAAAAACAAAAAAAACACACAAAACAACAAGTTGAACATGATATTGTTAATAAGGGAATAAATTAAAAAACACGACGGATATAAAAAATTAGCAAAGCATTTGAAACTTAATGTTTTACTAAAGCCGTGGTCTGTTTCGTACGGAAGCGTAATCGGGACATGGTCGTTTACTTTATTAATTGGTTATATCCAATTAATAATTGGTTATATCCAGTTATTAATTGGTTATATCCAGTTGCTAATTGGTTATATCTAGTTAATAATTGGTTATATCCAGTTATTAATTGGTTATATTCAGTTAATAATTGGTTATATCCAGTTATTAATTGGTTATATCCAGTTACTAAGTGGTTATATCCAGTTATTAATTGGTTATATCCAGTAAGTAATTGGTTATATTCAGTTATTAATTGGTTATATCAAAGTATTTACTATAAATATCAG
The DNA here is from genome assembly GCA_963971305.1 of Arcuatula senhousia. Lineage (NCBI taxonomy): Eukaryota > Metazoa > Mollusca > Bivalvia > Mytilida > Mytilidae > Arcuatula > Arcuatula senhousia. Next base: position 22,024 of record CAXARO010000158.1, on the reverse strand, counting down.
GTGCACATGACAAATGCACACTTTTTCGACAACATGGACCGATTATACTTGATCGAGTATTATTTTCGAATGCATCTAACATTCGACGATATCGCGAACATGCTCGAAAAGAAGCATGAAATAAAAATATCTTCCCGACAAATAAAAAGAATAGCCGCATCTCAAGGTTTATATAGAAGGAAAAATAAATCCGATTTTCTTGATGTTGCATCGTTTATTTCAAAAGAAATAAACCGATCTGGACAAATTATGGGTACAGGTGGATGTATACTAAATGCATAGACAATGGAGTAATTGTTGATCAAGAAACAGTTCGTTTGGTTATCAAGTGTCTAGACCCTGATGGTGTTGAATGCAGAAGTCGTCGGAGACTGAAACGACGGACATATAACAACCAAGGACCAAATTATCTATGGCACATGGATGGATATGATAAACTTAAGCCTTATGGAATCTGCATTCACGGCTGTATTGTTGGGTTTTCGCGGAATGTAATGTGGCTTGAGGCCTTTTCGACAAATAATGAACCAAATGTAATTGCTAGGTACTTCATCAATACTGTAAACGAACTAGATGGTTGTCCTCTGAAATTAAGGGCGGACTTTGGAACAGAGAATTGGATTGTACAACAAATGCAGATATTTATGAGAGACTGTGAGGCACAAGAGAATAGTGCTTTCTTGTACGGAACTAGTAAATGCAATCAGCGTATTTAAAATTGGTGGGGTATTTTACGAAAGGAGAGCATACAGTTCTGGATGAGTATATTTGAAACTCTAAAAGATGAGGGGGACTTTACCGGAGATTAATTAGATTTGAACTTGATTCGTTTTTGTTTCATGGATTTAATACAGGTATGCTATTATTTTGTTAAGTACAATTGAGTATTCATCTAGATCTTCTTAATTATAAAAAAACTATTACATGATCAGCTCCCCTCTTCGAAAGAAGCAAAGAGACACTAACGGGGCATTCCAAGGTCAAAATTCCAAATGAGCGATTTCTAAACTGATAAATACAAAACGAAACATGCACAAACAAACAGAATAAAAAAAAAAAATAGGTATTTTAACTTTATAATTGGTATATGATCTTAAAATGAAGTCATTTCTTGTGAAATTACGAAAATAAGGTTTGCCAGATAGTAAATTCTTGATCATGACCGACGCAGTCAATTTTCAACTTAATCATTAGCATGATTAGTGCCTTTCATAAACTTTGGCCAATTGTCTTAGAAACGGGTACATGTACCGAACACGCGAATCGTTCAAAGTTTTTATAAACTCCGCAAAACATTTCTCTTAAAACCAACTGCATTTAATTCAGTCTAGATCTATACTCATCAGAAGCGAATCGAATGAAATATTTTTTTCCTTATATGCGACCTTGAGAAATATAAATTGCAAGTTCGGCAAATTATTGAATTGTGGACTAATGGAAATTAGTACTCTGAGAGTACTAGTCTGGACAATAATTTGTGGTAAATAAAGATTTTTTTTTCAATGTGCAATAACAGGGATATTTTAATCAAGGTTTCATGTTCCGAATGTGGCTGACTTCAGATTCGAGGCCTGATGAAAATAATTTTCAGATATTTGCATTCTGTCATTGCATTTTATTTAGTTTTTTTACTTTCAGAAAGAATTAGAAACAGTAATGCAAACGTGGAACAACCATACCTTGCGACGAACAAAGCATGGAAGGACGCCATGTGGAAAACCTATAAATATCTACAATTGTCCAGAGCTATTCGACACGGAGGACTTTTTGTGGGAGGTTGATGCCCTGAAATTAGAGGTTTGTAACCGGGAGTGTCCGACACCTAACTTTGACATCCCATGTGACAATGACCTGTATAGACTATGCGTATTGGAAATGGAAGAAAGAAATTTTCAACGCCCTGATGATGCCGAAGAAGCTGTGGAACTTTACATATCTTTACGTCCAGCCATCCGTAATTTAGTATTATAACATGTACAGTGCTTTATAAATACAAATCTAAACTATAGAACTGCTTTACTTTACAAAAACTGATGTTTCCCCTTCCTATTAAAATGTTTATTTTACGTATATTCTCAATCGGTAGGTCCTAATTTGATGCCGGTAACTAAAAAGATAAAAATTTGACATTAAAGGTCAAGGTCAAAGGTAATTTAAAGTCATACCTAAAGTTATGATATACATCGTCTAGTTCTGACCTTCTTAAATACATGTATTAAATGTCAATGTCCATAATAAAAACATCAATAAAAATGGAAATTCGACCTTGAAGGTCAAGGTTAGGGTCATGGCCCATGACACACTATCTTGTTGTGATATAATATACCAAATATCTAAGGCCTATGTCAAAAGACAAAACAGTTAATTTAAACATATTTATCTATACTGGATTGGGAAACAAGCTTAATGCTTCTATAAATCCCTCTCCCCAAAACAGTTATGTCCTGGAAAAGGCAATGGTTCAAAACGTTAGAAAGGACTTTGAATCAAAGGTCAACAGAGATGGCACGCAAAAAAAATGGCCCGTGGCAACCTACCTACGTACCAAATACTTAAGGCCAATGATAGTTATGGCACAGACAAATTTATGGTCCAAAATATCAAAAATGACCTTGAACTCAAATATCAAAGTCAACCATAGTTGTACGTGACACATCCTCAAGTAATGACCAAATAGGCAAAAGTAATTGCCCAGCAAAGATAATAAGAAAAAATAATCCAAAATCTCATAAAAATGATCTCTAGGTAAAAAATCAAGCCGCCTGGTAGTGACCTACCCAAATTCCATAGTTTGATGTAAAATTTGAGGTAATTTGACCTTGAGGTAAGGTCAAGGTCGTATGAAAGTCATTCTTGTACATGACACATCGTATCATGATGTACGCTAATGTAAAATATCAAAGCTCTATGCCGAAGGATAAAAAGTTATGACTGGACAGGCATTGCCTGTGAAATTACCAGTAAGGTCAAAGGTGAAGGTCGTTCTATTATGCGACCTATATATTCTGATGTCAAATACAGGTGATAATTTAAAGGTTATCACCCAGACAGGAAAATCAAGAGAAATCAGCAATAATTTGGTCTGAAGGTCAAAAGTCAAGATGATATGAAGTACATTGTAGTACGCGACGCATCTGCTCATGGTGATACATTCTCATGTCAAGTATCAAAGCTTGCCAAAGGGTAAAATTTTATGGCCAAGACAGGCATTGCATGTGAAATAAGCAGTAATTTTACATTGATGTCAAAATATGCGACACATCGTCTCATGGTGATCATGTATTTTACCATATCATGTTTCTTTTAATTACCTGAATTGCATGGTAATATCATAAACGTTATTGGTTTTTTTTTAAAATGAAGCTGTCAATTGCACATGACAGTCAGTTCTTAATCGCTAAAACTTTAACCTTAATTTTGGTAGATTCTGACTATCTTGTATATGAGGTCATGTCTCGTGTGTACAGTGTTTTCTGTATTTTTGTAAGGTTTGGCTCCCCCATCGTAGTTTTGTGCTTATTATTTGGACTTCAACACGTTTTTGAATTGTGGATTTCCTAACTTTGGGTTCTAGTGAGTAAAAAGTTTTCGAAATGATCATACAGCTCGATCATAAAAATTACATTGAAATTGCAGTTTGAGTTAACGGAGTCATTTATGTGAAAATTGTAGGTCAGGGTCAGCAGTTCACTCTCTTATGACTTTAAGTTCACATTTTCGATTGATGTTCTATCGATTTTTTGTGTTCTCTGTTTGTTCGTGTTATTTTCGTTCATGATTGACGGTTTGTCTTTGCTCTTTAATGCCCCGAAATTACCTTTTTATCATTTTGAGTGTGTTCTACATTTTGTAACAAAACACAACAAATCAACTGACAAGCGAACTCAATTGTAACGAGAGTGAACTCGGGTACTCCGGAAAAAAATAAGCAGTTCCTGCCTGTTGCAACACACACGTCGCGCTGTCAGTGATAACTTAAGCGTGTCACAAAACAAAACTCTATGACAAACCCACATCTGCATTCATCTGAGAGACAACTTTGTAACCCAATATCTGTCTATGAGCTGATGATGTATTCCATAAAACCTCTTAAGTGATGACAGCAATCGAGGAAAGGAACAACATAACCTTGCTTTAGCTATTTTTGTGTCAAGCGTGACGCCCTGTCAACGAAAATCAATGTATACCTTGCAAGCCCTGGAATAACGAATCACTTGTGATACGTTAACCCCATAAGCTGGAACGGAAGGAATGTTGCTACACAAGAAGGGGAAGTTGACGATTGGAAAGTTGATGTCATCACGTTTGTCATAGTTTTGTCTAAAGTGCTCCTTAAATGTCTATTCGAGATGTAAATACGAGGCAGACTTTCTAGAACAGAAAGCATCTTATATCGCAAGTTCCTGTGATATGTGAGATGTAAAAAAATGTTTGGTACATTATCAATATAGCAGATAGTAAGCTGGTCTTCGATTTTTTTTTATCCAGACGTGATTGTAAGAAGTCTGCCTCAATTATTAATGAATGAAAAAAAAAAACAAATCGGTAAGTAAAGGTAATAACAAAACTACCGAACTTGAATGATCAATCTCATAGCCCAGAGAAAATGACAAAAACGAATCAGTCATACCGGAGGATTGGTGGATCGCAATGGTCCTGACTTGGTACAGGCATTTGTTGTGATACGACAACCCCATAAGCTGGGGCGCGGGCGGGCGGAATGCTGCTACACAAAAAAGGTGGAAAGTTGAAGTCATCACGTTTGTCGTAAAGATTTTTTGAAAGTTCATATAAACTTTGCAACAAAATCCGCTACTCCACAAGAACACACCTGAAAAAAATTCATAATCGAACCAGAAATATTTTGAATACCATATTGGTGCCTCTTGCTTCTTTCCTTTTTTTATGATATAAAACATTACTGCAAAATGTCAGAGAATTTGGTAAAGTAGAATGAATTATTGTGTCAACAAACAAGCAAGAGACTCCCATTAGCCAAATTCGCTCACCTACTATTCAAGTTAGTGTTATCTGCAAAATACCATTTTGTCAACTGAAGTTTTTGTAGAGTATAAGAAAGCAATATCTTTCCACTATCTGCAACAGTTTTCATTCTATAGGGCAAAAATTAATTCATCTGACAACCTCGCCTCTATAATGGCGACTTTTGTAGAGCTTAATCTGTCTGTTAATAATTAAGCCCCTTAATAAGGGGCTTTTCTCTATCTGCAATAGTTTTCATTCAAAACATGCAAAAATTCTATTTTTTACCAATAAAAGGCCATATAACCCCTATAAAAGGTCATCTGACAACTTTGATCCCATGGAGAGCGTTGTAGAGCTTTTGATACTGAAGATGGAAGGCTGCCTTGGTTTTTCTCTATTTTCCTCTTCTTAAAAAATATACTTTTTTAGTATACATCTACCTGTACCCATGATTTTGTCCAGATCGGTTTAATTCTTTTGAAATAAACGATGCAATATCAAGAAAATCGGATTTATTTTTCCTTCTATATAAACCTTGAGATGCGGCTATTCTCTTTATTTGTCGGGAAGATATTTTTATTTCATGCTTCTTTTCGAGCATGTTCGCGATATCGTCGAATGTAAGATGCATTCGAAAATAATACTCGATCAAGTATAATCGGTCCATGTTGTCGAAAAAGTGTGCATTTGTCATGTGCACCTGATATTTATAGTAAATACTTTGATATAACCAATCAATAACTGAATATAACCAGTTATTTACTGGATATAACCAGTTAGTAACTGGATATAACCAATTAGTAACTGGATATAACCAATTTATAACTGGATATAACCAATTATTAATTGGATATAACCAATTTATAACTGGATATAACCAATTATTAATTGGATATAACCAATTACTAACTGGATATAACCAATTACTAACTGGATATAACCAATTACTTATTGGATATAACCAATTACTAATTGGATATAACCAATTATTAATTGGATATAACCAATTGCTAATTGGATATAACCAATTATTAATTGGATATAACCAATTATTAATTGGATATAACCAATTATTAATTGGATATAACCAATTAATAAAGTAAAAGACCATGTCCCGAATACGCTTCCGTAGTTTCGTTATGAAGTTGGTATCTGTGTTGTTTTAATATCACGGTCGTTATACTTGTCCTGCGACAACATGTTTTCTACCGATTTTTCTGCTTGTTTTCTATCGATGATCCTTGTTTTCTACCGATGGTTTTATTTTAAATGTGAAAAATTACGCTTAAATTTAAATTTGAATACATCCTCTGAAAGTATATGCAATAAATGATCGTTTATTTGTAAAAGAACCATTTGCTTTTTCATATCACTAACAGGTTTAAAAAATTTGATATGTCCTGGTTTTCTACCGATTAGGTATGTTCTTTACTATGTTTTCTACCGATGAGTCCTTGATTTCTACCGATGACCTAAATTCATATCACTACACATTTATGCTTGTGTTGTACAGTGAAGCTTCATATAATGCTGTATATCTCAGCCCGAGACAATCATGTCTAAGCCTAAGCATTTCTAGATATAACAGTGAAATCTGGTATATGGAGGATTATTTCCCATTATATAAAGCACTTCACAAATCTAACATGTCTAATATAAGTGGAAGAAATGTTGTGTAACGGGGTTGCTCCCCTTCGTACATTAATTAGTAGATTTAAATAGCCAGTCTTTATCCCTGAACGAGGGAAGTACTTCTTTGGTTCAGAGGTAGAGCGCCTGACTGTAAACCTAGAGGTCTCGGGTTCGATTCCCGGTCAGGACATGTCGATTTTGTGAAGTAATTCATGCTCTCCGGTTACATTGGCGCCCAACTAAAAACCCCACGATGTTTAGAACAGGAAAACTAGCCAGGGTTAGTTGTGTTAAGAGTCATCATACATGAAGGTATGATGACTCTTGAGGAGTAATTCATGCTCTCCGGTTACAGTTGATATACTACCATTTTCTGATAGGCCAGCTTTTGAGAAAATACGCAATAAATTTTGTAAAAGTGTTCTCGGTGAATTGCTACATGTATTTGGCTAGAATAAACTCTTTAGATATAAGCCCTCTTGTAAAAGAGACATTCATTTTAAATAAAAATCTCTACATAGAGGGTGTGTATACGAAGAAATTTGAAATAGATTGAAGAGAAATATGATGAACGTATAATAGATAAAATATCTAGTTTTGATGATTCTTCAAAATCATACTTTTACAGCAAGTTAAAGTCAGATGTTAATATTTCAGCCTATTTAAATCTTCCAAATTTTAATAGTAAAAAATACTTACTATAAACTAAGCATTAGTGATCATAACCTAGAGATTGAACTTGGTAGATATAGAAATATCCCTAGAGATCAAAGACTGTGTGAGATTCGACAATTGTCAAATACACACATATTTGTAAATGCTACTGTTTCATTCTTTGGTTGTAGTTGTACTATGTGTCTATAATTATATGTTCATATGTTTTCTCGTGTTTGCTAGCCCTTCTCGTGTTTTTATGCAATAAAGTATATTTATATTTAAACTAATGGCTGTTAGAAAGGAATGACAGCCTTAAGCTGACCATTGTTCATGCCACATAAGAAATTGTGTTTCTACAGCATGATGATTTTATTAAAGAGACGAGTCCTTCATGTTTTCGAGTTAGTGTAAGATTTTAATTACTTATTTTAAGCATTTGCCGCGCGCAATTGCTTGATGTTTTGCTCATGAACCTCCATTTTCTTTTTATTATCAATATTATGTTCAATAAAATATACATTTTTACAATTTGTCATGAAATGGCATTTAATATATCACAAGAGTGCTGATGACAGGTATTGAAAAATATACACATTTTCAGCAAACATCCATAACAGTTGAACCTACTTTTTATTGTTTTTGTTTTGTTTTTTGTTTGTTTGTTTGTTTGTTTGTTAGTTTTTTTTTTTTGCTTTTTAGGGTGGGGGAGGGCCTATCGACATTGTCACAGAACTTTGCTCTCAGAATAACTGTTACAGCAGAATTGTGTCTTATTGTGTAATATTCTGCTTTGACATTTTTTGTCTCACCTTCGAAGCTTAACAAGACATACATCAATAGTTTAATTTACATAGACAACAATGATAGCGTTTTAATCTGCAGAATGTACACATACAAAGAGATAAATAAAAATTAAATGATAGTTTTGTTTATGAAAATAAAACCAAATATTATACCGCAATATGTGTAAAGGCATTGTTGACGAAGAACTATCGGTACAGGGGGAGTTTAAAATGAAAGACATGCAACTTATGAAATAAATACACCCACACTTCAGTGAAGTTCACTACTGTTAAAGAATCACTCCTGAGATTATATTCATCTCATCTTCTTTTGAGGCCCGATAAATAAGTTTTAAGGCACTGACTGGCCTACGAGGGGTCCGCTTTGGTAATGCTTCAATGATTTCCTAGATATTCAACCAATTTTTTTCCGACAAAAGGGCGGCCGCCCCCTGGCTCTGCCTATGAATTGTTTTGTTAAATCTTGAGAATTGTCTGCTGACAATTAAAATGTTACTATCGCCAGGTTTGACATAGATGGATTTGTTCTGGCTTTTTACAACATCTGGAATTAGATGAAAATGTTTGGTTTGAAAAACTTTCGTCCATTATTTAATATTGAAGATTTGATAGATAAGAATCTGTCCGAATGATGAGTAATCGAATGGCCTATGATGGTATATGACTCTTTGTTACAGTAATAGCAGACGTATGTTTGGTCCATATCTGAAAAAAAATATACAAATATTAAACTTTAGTACCATAGAGTTATATTTGTATATCAAATATCGTTGTCTTTAATATACATGTAGTCAGCATTATAAAATATAGAATCGATGACTCTAAAATCGTGGTAAACAAATTTCCTTCATTTGGCCTTGTTTGATTACTTGTATTAATAAACAATTTGACAAGCATTTAATTTTATTGTAGCGTACCCGGTATGTTTATTGACCTTTGTTACATACATTATAAATTCTGATGATTTCATTTGTGTTGTGTTTTAAGTTGTGTATTTGGTTTGTTCTTTTGACGATTAAAAAGAGGCAAAGAGACACAAATGGGAAATTCGAGTGTCAAAGTCCAAAAGGGCGACGACAAAACAAAAGTAAACACAAACTAGAACAGCACAAAGAAACACAAAAACACAAAAAACAAAAATGAAATAAATAAAAATGATCATGTAATATTGTTGAAAATATGTTAAACTTAAGTTGCAGAACACTGTGATCATCGACAGAAAACAAGGACACATCGGTAGAATGCCAGGACCATCGGTAGAAAACCAGGACACATCTGTAGAAAACCAGGACCATTTATTTTAGAAAAATGATCGAAAAACCAAAAATACGCCATTTGTAATGAAAAAGGATATGTCTATAAAAAAGTGCGATTTTGTAGAACATGGAGCTTGATTTTCAGCCCAGTAAATAGACATTTTAACCAGATATTCATGATTATCTGAAAAAAGGGCAATTGTCATTTGCTGGAAAAAAATAAACAATACCTTACTGTATTTTTATGTACAGACTTAAAACAAATTAATGTAAATTAAACTTACTTGTTTATAAGTGCCGTAATAGCCGGGTATCATTGATTGGAAAAAATCGTCTGCCAAGTTTGTTTTTTTATCATCACATCGGTAGAAATCTAGGACATCGGTAGAAAACGAGCAGAAACATCGGTAGAAAACATGTTGTCGCAGGACAAGTATAACGACCGTGAATATCGCCAATCTTCCTTTATATGGAATAGGCTTTTAAATTCGTTTGTACTTCCAAAATTTAATTTCTACTCCATAGACTTCCTGGTTAAAAAAAAACACTTTATATAGTACAATGTACTACAATTCAAGTAAATCAGTATCAGTATAGTGGCTTTACCACGCCCTAGTCCTTTCATGGGTACATTCAAGTGTAATTGTCGAAAATGTAAAGGTACATGTATATCATCCTCTTGTATTTAAGATTCATTATCGATAATCTTATATAATGCAAGATTGGCAGCGCGACGGTTGTGCGATAGCCAGCAGGAATTGCTTACTCTTCTGGAGCAACTGATTTAACCCTCGCTACGACTTAGGTTCGCGTTTTTGATTTCTTTTTGGTTGATTTTTGTGTTCTGTGTTTTTGTGTTTTCTTATGCTGTTCTTGTGCATGTTGACAGGTTTTGTCATCGCCCATTCGGACTTTTGACACTGGAATGCCCCATTGGTGCCTCTTTGCTTCTTTCAGAACCATAAATAGTAAAGTGAATACAAGCACTCACATTAAAACCTGACGGATGTAGTGTACAATATCTTTTACAAATTGCCGATATTAACGAATCAACTGGAGCTATAATTTCAAAACAATTATGGATTCAGTTGAGGACTATGCCAGAAAATGGGCCAAAAAAGAACAGGAGAAAGAATGTGACGTTTTGTCAGAATGGGTAAAAGCTGTGAGGTCATTGGTTTTGAAAAGAATCAATTCTTTGAAAGGCTCAATGAGCACTAAGGCAACATCCATTTTCAGCAACGCTGATGTTGCCAAAACATTGTCCACCTTACATGACAAATATGTTGTTGTACCTGCAGACAAAGCACCAAATAACATCATTTTTGTGTGCAAAAAACACTATATAGACTGTTTGACAGCTGAATTGGGGGTTGGTTGTACCAGCAACAGCACCACATACACGGCTACAACACTGTCTAAGGAGGAAATCATTGACAATCACAAATCTGTCATTTCCTCCTTCGGCCTTTCTGTTGGTGGCAGCAATGATGACATTCCATCCCTGTATTGGATTCCCAAATTACATAAAAATCCATACAAACAGCGCTTCATTGCGGGGTCATCCAAATGTACAACTAAACCTCTTTCAGTTTTGTTGACTTCAATACTTACGGCAGTAAAATCCGGCCTCCAGAAATATTACGATTGTTGTTATTCTAGAAATGGTGTCAATCAAATGTGGATCCTGAAGAATTCGAAAGAACTGATGGAGATTCTTTACTCTAAATCAGTTTCATCTTGTAACAGCATCAAAACATTCGATTTCTCCACACTTTACACTTCTATTCCACATGAACAACTGAAATCGCGATTGGCACAGCTGATTAAACGCAGCTTTTTCAAAAAGAATGGAAAACGCAGGTACAAATTTCTTACTTTGTCATCAATGAGTCCAAGAAAAAGAACAAATTTACAGAAGACCAAATAATCGACATGCTCAACTTTCTTATTGACAACATATTTGTTCAGTTTGGTGGACGTGTTTTTCAGCAAACAATAGGGATTCCAATGGGCACTAATTGTGCACCTTTGCTTGCTGATTTGTTTTTCATTCATATGAAGCAGACTTCTTGCAATCTCTTCTAGACAAAAAAGACCGTAGACTAGCTCTCTCGTTCAACCTCACGTTCCGTTATATTGATGATGTCCTTTCACTAAACAATTCTCGATTTGGTGACTTTCTCCATCTCATATATCCACAGGAGCTTGAGATAAAGGACACAACGGATTCTAGGAAGTCTGCTTCATATTTAGATCTACATCTCGAAATTGACTCTCAAGGAAGACTTTCAACAAGGCTCTATGACAAACGTGATGACTTCAACTTTCCAATCGTCAACTTCCCCTTCTTGTGTAGCAATATTCCGTCAGCTCCAGCTTATGGAGTTTACGTATCTCAATTGATTCGTTACTCCAGAGCGTGCGGGACTTACATCGATTTTCTTAGCAGAGCGACACGTCTGACGCAAAAATTGCTCACACAGGGTTATGTTGCTCCTCGGTTGCTGTCTTCACTCAAGAAATTTTACGGAAGACATCATGCACTTATAGACAAATATGGGATTTCGATCTCTCAGATGAGTGCAGATGTTGGTTTGTCATAGGGTGTTGTTTTGTCTTCCTTTACTGGATTTGACACGCTGAATGGACTATTGGCAACGCGACGGGTGTGTTATAGCAACAGGAACTGCTTACTCTTCCGGAGCACCTGAGTTCACTCTTGTTTCGACTGGAGTTCGCGTTTTTGATTGATATTCAGTTGTTTTGTGTTTCCATGTTTTACGTGTTGTCTGTTTTTGTCATGTTCTTGTTTGTGTTTACTGGTTTAGTCTCTGCCCTTTCGGACTTTTGACATTCGGATACCCCATTGGTACCTCTGCTTCTTTTAGTTATGTTATTTACATCTGTGGCATGTTCATCCGCTTCCAAGACTTCCTTCGCGCGGAATCATATTTTCCAACCCGTTTTCGTAGCCCCCTTAGGATTGCCAAGCTTCCTTCATGTAAAATCTAATTGTTTTAATCCATTTATATTTTTTAAGTCAATAGTTTTATCTAAGACTTCCTGGTATATAGATTTGTAAGTTTATGAACTTATTCTCAGTGCTATGCACACACGTACGGTTATGTAAAATCCGGAGAGCAGAATACCTTTCCAAACTAAAGTTTCCCAAAGAATTTCAAAAACATTAGCAGATTACAGAAGTGCTGTAAAATAAAACTGAGTTTTAGTTTTAGCCTTGCTGAATTGCCGCTTGATTGTGGGCTGTGTCGCGTACACTTATTCCGCATCTCATTATTTTCTATTTTATCTCGCAAGAGTGAGGATGTTTGATTAAAATTGACGGAAGGAATTTGTCATTTTTTATATGCATCAGTTACGCTCTAATTATATGAGAGCTTTAAATAGATCTCATTCTAATGGAATTTTGAAAGCTAAATTGAAAATAATTGATTTTTGTTTTGTTTTTTGTTTTTGTTGTTGTTTTTTTCCATTATATTAATATGAGGTAGGCTTTGCCTAAATGTGAACACAGCATAAATATAAGTTTTCAATGATCAGTTCGTAGTTATTGCTATTTTAATCAGTTCTAAAACGTTCAGTTTTGGACGAGGTACTTGGAGCGAATGAGCGTAAAGTAGAAATGTAAAAAAATGAAAAGAATTTGTTAACTTCAGAAAATGTAGTAACTCGTCATTATCAGAATATTTTTCTCATGCTCCATATTTACAAAGACAAGTGACAAGACGAGCTGTGTCGAGTTGGGCATTTTCCAGCTTTTGGATTTGTATTTGGGTTAAGTTATCCTATACAACACCGGCATGTTCAAGGATTGGTCTGATAAAACAAAATTAGATTTTTTCTAAAGTAAATCTATCTAGTGTATATTTTAGTTCCCTCAATATATTTATACGTTTATAAGCTTTATCAATTATATAATTTATATGATCATTCCATGTACCATTATTTGAAAAATATACACAAAGGTGTTTATGACTTCTTGGATTCCGTGTTCGTTCATTTTAAGTACAGGGTGGTTTGATTTTATAATTTTTCGACTAATAGTCATAGTTTCGGCTTCAGTTTTTTTGCGGGTTGAAGTTGACTAACCAGTTATGAGACCATTTGTGAATTTTTGACAAGTCCTGATTTAGTATATCAGAGGCTGTTTGGGGATTATCAACAACAATGTAAAGGGTTGTGTCATCTGCAAAAAGTTTAATACTTGCGTTAATATCAGTTACTATGTCGTTTATAAATAAGAGAGGTCCTAGTATAGAATCTTGTGGAACTCCGGCGGATATAAGCAGCCAAGTCGATTTTGACGCGTTGATAACAACTCGCTGTTCCCAACTATTTAGATAATTTTTAAACCAATTAAGGATTTTACCGGTTATACCAATGGTTTGAAGTTTATATAGAAGACCTTTGTGCCATACTCTGTCAAATGCTTTAGATACATGTATGTCACAAAAGACTACTCCAATTTCTTTTCCCTCATCTAATACTTTACCAAAATCGTTTGAGATTTCAATTAGTTGATTAACAGCAGAGTCTTCTTGGGTAAATCCATATTGATTTTTACTAATACTAGTAATTAAATTACGTTTCAAGAAATTATGAACGTGTTTATACACGCAGCGTTCCATGCATTTTGATAGTATGCATAGAAGTGATATTGGTCTGTAATTTTTAGCATCACATGCTTTGTTTACTTTTTAAAACAGGAGTGACATTTGCCTTTTCCCATTCGGTTGGAAGAGTGGACTGAGATATGGACATATTAAAAGTTTACAGAGGGGGGGGGGGGGGGGTTTAAGGACAGAGACAGAGGCTGCTTCTTTTAAGATTCGCGGGCTTATAAGATCTGGTCAGATGATTTGCTTGGATTTAGGACTTGCATAACATCTTCTACATCCGTTTCTGTTATTTTTATGTCACCGAGTAGGTCTTGCGGAATATTGTTTAAGTTTGGGAGATCATGTCCTGTATCGTTAAGTCGAGTTTGATCAACAAAGAATGCATTGAACTCATTGGCCTTTTCCGTATCATCGGAGATAACAGTATCGTTTTTCATTATTGGTGGAATACCAACATTCGATTGTTTTACCCCGGAAAACTTTTTCACAATGTTCCACCATTTAGAATATGATGTTCGTTTTTGTCTAATTTCTTTGATTATTTTTTGATTATATGATGACTTAGATTTTCTAATTAATTGAGTGGTTTTATTTCCTTTTTTTTCGGAATTGCATCCAATGTTGTTGTTTTTTATTAGACTTTTTAGCTTTTTTGTGAATTCGATTTATCCGTCTAATTTGCTTCTTGATTTCAGATGTTAGCCATGGAGGATCGGACTTACGGACCGTTATAATTCGATTAGGCATATTTTTATTTGCCGCGATAATAATGGCCGATGTTATGATTTCAGTAATTAGATCAATATCATTTGAATCTGTCAAAGCGTCCCAATTAATGAACCTTTCGTAAGTCGTCTCTATAAGATTCGTAGTTTGCTCTATCGTACGACAAAATCTTCCGTTTGAAAGCTTTTTGTGGGGGTGTTAAGGTATCCTATTTAACAGGACAATGGTAACGCACAAGATCTTGTAATGGTGAACCTGTACCAGAATGAGCTATTAAGTTCACATCACATGTGTTATCAAATCAAGTAATGTAGAGGACTGTTCTGTAAGCTGAGTCGGTTCGTCAATTGTCTGATTAAGAGTAAACTGTATTAACAGCAATTTAATTCTTGTGGTATTTGGGTCAATCCGATTTTCATTAAAATCTCCAGTAACCAAATTGTCTATATTTTCATTTATTGCGGTGTCTAAATTTCTTTCGAGGGATGACCATGCGTCCTGTCCAAATTTTGGGGGTATATAATATGTTCCAAATAAGATACGTTTGTTCTTTAACTTAAAACTAGATATTTTATATCCTTGTACTTATTCATTATATATGCCAGCCTGGTTTAATAACTATCATTTCATCACAGATGCTACCTAAATGTCATACAAGGCTTGGTTGAAATCGGAGTGTTTGAAAATGTAAACGGACAAGAAAAAAATGGAAGTCCGGTAGTGACAGTAACTGGATATAAACAAAACCGAACTTGTTTTTTTTTATCAAACACTGGGGCGGATCCAGAAATTTTCAAACAGGAGGACGCGCAATTAAAAAAAATCATCTGGGACCTCGATTATTCCTTTGATATATCCTCCAGAGTTAGAGATTAAGGAAACTGCCGAATCCAATTACTTCACTTCTTTCTTGGATTTGCATCTCGAATCTGACAGGGATGGTCATCTCCGTACAAAACTTTACGATAAAAGAGACGACTTTAATTTTTAAATTATTAATTCCCTTATCTTGAAAGCAACATACCTACCTCACCTTAGAAATGTTGAAACTCCATTATGTTCAATGAAAATTTTCTTAAGTAACCTATGGTTCGATTTTCTTAAGATTTAGCAATAAAATGTATTTGACTTTAGTGCATGGTTTTGCAAATTTTCAGGAAAATCAAACGACACATTTTTTAGCCAAAGTGTTGGGTACACCCTTATGCATGTCTAAGTTATTCTTAAATAATTTGTTAATCCGCTTTTGGTTTTAGTCTACTGGTTTTGTATAGGTTTTTACATGCAAAAACAAGGCCCCGAAAACCGAGACTATATTTAAAATGCCTATCAACCAACATACATTTGCATTTCAGTAGCAAAGAAGAAAAAAAATGCTTTAAAATGAATTGATTTATTCAATTCCTTTTTTTATTATTTCCTAAGATGTATTATTGAAAATTGACTGAGTTTTTTTAACGTTAATGTATTTCGAACAGCAATAAAAGCGATATATATGCTTTTATATAATGCCAGTTTAAAATTGAAGTTTATTTACTTTCTATTTTTCTAAATTCCTTTTCTTTAAAAAAAACTAAAAGAAAAGGGTATTAACGCATTTTTAACCTTTTCACTTTATTTATAGGTTTATAAAGACAATCTTGTGTTTTAGATAGGACGAAATATGATTCCATGGTGTTAGAATTATATAATTTCATGATATTTCTCTGTTTTCATTACCGGTGCGTTGTCATTCTGGCAAATCTTAGCAATCAGTTAACTTCCTTGAATTATTTTATAGATTTCTCTGCAGGTACAATATTATCTAACAATAAGGCGTTTGTCGACAGGGAAGAAAATATGCTTGATTTCCGTGCGATGAAATTCCGTTAAAATACTATTTTTAGGAATGCAAAAGCATTTCAATGCCAAAAGCTTGAAATGGTTTTATAATAATTGCAAATTCTGCTATTCTATGAAAAGATTTAAACTTCTTGTAGTAATTTTAATCAAAACTTGAATATGTGAGCGTTGTTTTAGAAACAACTTGTCTCCCCGGGCAACTGCACATAATCAGTTCTATATCACCAACCATATTTAGCTTTATTTCGATCGGGCATTGTTTTATTTCTTAGAATAGCCAGGGATGTAAGGGAGCAACCATTTGAGTGTCATAGGGGGCTATGAAGATTTTCTTCGCTCTGGTTTTTTATTTTCGAAAAAAGCCGAGCCTGGAATTTTTTTTTCGCGCTAGGGCGCGGATTTTTTTTCTAAAAGCTACTTTAATTTTCAACGAAAGATACCGTCCTGCCTTTTTTCATTTAAAGAACTGTCCTTCCTTTTTATTGCTGGATTTTTGCCATCCTGCGTTTTTTTCAAATTTCACCATAGCCCCCCATATAAATCATATGGTCGCTCCCTAATTTTTAATCCTATCTTAAATATATGAGCGCTGTTTTATAAACAAGTTGCCCCCCGGGCCAACTTCACATAATTAGTTCTATACCAACAACCATATTTAGCTTCATTGCGACCGGGCATCGTTTTTTCCAGAGATGTTAACATTAGAAATATGGTAGGCGAACAAATGATAAAATGACACAAAGTGATGACAATAATTGTATATTAACGTTACTGTGCAGTAAAATCAACAAACCTGTCATGAAATCAACAAATTTTTCGTTATCAACAGTTTTGGAATTTGACCTTCCAATTTGATTTAAATGCTACTGATGAGAGGTTACTCCTTGAAATATCGATATATAGCATATCCAAATGAACTGTTTATATCCGCGTTTTGTAATTATATATGAACTTAAAGTTTGTTTTCAAAGCACAAATTGTCTTTCTTGACAAATTTTATCAAGCCAACAATTACAAAGCTGGTTAATACAAACATTCCTAGCTGTTTTGAGAAGATAATGTTTTCCTAGATATAAATAATCTTCATTGCTTTTTTGCTAGAAAAGAGTACATTATGTAATCAGCTTTGCACTTTTCAAACGAAAACCCAAATACTGTCTGCTATCTTTTGACAAGCACCTTTGATCAGTTACCGTCATTATTGTCTTAGTTCTTAAATCATATCAGAAAAAAAGCCATGTCTGATATAAAAGAAAATAATAGAAAAAATAAAATTATCCTAAATTTTATCCTAAATTTCTCATTCAAAATGTCTAATGAAAAGTCATGAATTTCTGATGGGATTATAAGGTCTTATAACAGTATGGGGCGACAAATTTACATGTAAATGAATTGAAGGCTGCTGGCGGTTGTAAATTGTTTTTTTCTCTCTAAATTTCAGCTTGTTATGTGAGCTGTGTCTCATACACTTATTTCACATCTCATTATTTTCTATTGAATAATCAATTAATTGTTTGAAGTGTTGTGTCGGATTAAAAATCGATATGTTTTTTTTTGCATCAGTCGATTGATGATTATCAGCTAGCTGTCAGTTACAGCGAGTGTTCTAAAGAGAGTTTCTTTACCGTCCTTTTGTTTGTTCTTGTTGTTTTTTGTCTTAGATTCTCTCTAGTGGAATCGGACTTTGATCGATTTGATTTTTATTGTGTGTTTATTTTTGTGATTTGTCTAGAAAAATTGATAGGGGGAAGGTTGGGTCCAAAAACTAGTTTAACCCCGCCACATATTATATGTGCCTGTCCTTAGCCAGGAATATTTGACAAAGCTTTCATTTGTACTTGTCTTTTTGAAGCTTTCTGTTCCTTGTTTAAGAAGGGGGTCTATCTGTGACTATTTCAGGACTGGATTTAAATTATATGCATCTTATTTAGACCATGGGCCAATTGCAGAACCGCGAGCAGTGCCAAATGTCCTCGTTGAAGCCTGCTGGCGGTTTTCCATTGTGATTTTTCTGAATTGCCGCTTGATTGTGGGCTGTGTCACCTACACTTATTCCACATCTCATTATTTTCTATAGTAGTACAAAATTGAATTACCAACGGAGGAAAATATATAATATCTATAGCATATGTAAGGTATATAATTATTTTACTTAAAAAGAACATTCATTGATGATATATATTGTTGGTGTTTGCTATAAACATGTTTTGCGCATAATCGGCTATCATAGCTACTAATATAAGAATACATAATCAGTATGCTTTGAACTTTTCATTAGAAAATAGTATTCTCTCTTTGTAATAAAAGAATCCGCGCTAAAGTCTGTAAAATTTATAAATGGATAATCACTGAAGTAAAAAAAATAATCAAGAATTTCCATGATAAAAGTGCTCTTAAAAAGTTTTGTGAACTTTTAAGACTAAGATAACAATGATGAAATATCATGACTGCTTAGAAAGAAGCAGACGTACCAATGGGGTATCCGAATGTCAAAAGTCCGAAAGAGCAGCGACAAAACCAGTAAACACAAACAAGAACCGGACAAAAACATGTTAAACATGGAAACACAAAATACTGAATATCAATCAACAACGCAAACTCCAGTCGAAACAAGAGTGAACTCAGGTGCTCCGGAAGAGTAAGCAGTTCCTGCTTGCTATAGCACATCCGTCGCGTTGCAAATAGTCAATTCAGCGTGTCAAATCCAGTAAAGGAAGACAAAACAAAACCCTACGACAAACCAACATCTGCACTCATCTGAGAGATCGAAATACCATATTTGTCTACAAGTGCATGATGTCTTCAGTAAAATTTCTTGAGTGAAGACAGCAACCGAGGAGCAGCATAATCCTGTGTGAGCAATTGTTGCGTCAGACGTGTCGCTCTGCAAAGGGAATCGATATAAGTCCCGCATGCTTCTTTGGTATGAAGAACAGCATTAAAATTGCTGTTTATTTGTTTGTTTTGTTATCATGCTAAAATGTGATTTTTGTGAGAGGCATATACCACTATTACATTCGTTCAAGAACAAAATGAAAAGTGAATACCAACCTAAATGCTGTTGTTACCGTTTGTAAGCGATTTTGAAAGAAATAGAAATATGTTTTGTTAAATTATATAACTTGTCGTCATTTCTCTGTTTTCATACTTTGTAACACTGGAAAATAAAAGCAATTACTTTACTTCCTGTAATCTATTGAAGTTAACACTCAATGTACAAAAGTACGCAATTTGTAGTGTAGTATCTTCAGTGGTAGATAATCTGCAAACATAATTGTTCATTAGGTTGCTTTTATTGGACTCAATTGAAACAGATTAAATTAGGTAAGTAAAAAGATTCCTTAGAAGATCAAGTCTGCATTTTAGAATGATAAATTTCATCTCCTTGTACTTTTGTTAATTATATATGACAGCCTGGTTTTATACCGGTAATTTTATCAGATGGTCTATGCAAATAATGCTAACTAAATGTCATACAAATCGTTATTATGCAATTAGTTTTATTTCAATTTTTCTAAGAAAATTGAATTTGAATGATTTGATTTATCAGTTTTAAGATAATTGAATGCTTTATATGCAGCGATAAGTTGGGGCTATTGAATTGTAATCGGATTCAAATGAAAGTCTAGAAAGTACATGTAAATTTCTAAAACCGAATCATTCACGAATGATATCTATTGTTCATAATCGGTCATTATATCAACAGCAACCGTGGGGCAACATAACCCCATGTCAGCAATTTCTGTGTCAAACGTGACGCTCTGCAAAGAAAATCGATTTAATTCCCGTAAGTCCTGGAGTAACGAACTGTGATACGAAGACTCCATAGGCAGGAACGTACGGAATGTTGCTACACAAAAAGGGAAAGTTGACAATTGGAAAGTTGAAGTCATCACCTTTGTAAAATTTCTCGACAGAATTTAAACTTTTTGGCTCAAAGGTTCTGAAAAATAATCAACTTTAAATTACTGGAGGTGAATGGTGTTGTTTTTATTTTCAACTATCTTTTTTTGCACATTTTGATATGTTTGAAAAATTTGATTTTTTTTCACTAAAATTCCATTTTTCTCATATAGATTTAAAGCCAAACTGTTGTAGTTATTCCAACAATATTCACATTTGATACATGTTTTACTGACATGTTCTTTTTTAAATGAAACGACTGAAAAGTTAATTTTGAGTGCAATTCACTAAATTCACAAAAATCCATCATTTTCTGAAAATGACCTTAAAAAGCACATTTTACGCAAAGTGCCGTGCTGCATGTTAGTAATAAAGGCAATTAATCAATATTAAACCTTAGGTTTTTATTAAGCATGTGTTTTCGGAGAAAAATAAGCATTATACACATTTCAGGTCCAAAATACAGCGAAAAATTAGGCTTATTTGAAAACGGCTTAAATTTCTTATGAAACGTTTGAAACTTGTTTTCGAGACCCCTAGTACTTTGTAATGCTGTTAAGCAAATGATGGAGTTGTGTTAAAATCTTTGACATGAAAATTAACTGACTTTTTTACCATGTAAAAATGGCTCCCGAAACTTGATTTTTTGTCATTGCTTAGCCAACATTAATGATGGCACTGTTATAAAAGAAGGAAAAGATCGCTTTGATTTGTTTTAGAGGCAAATGATTGATTATACTTAAAGGTTTCCTCATGCAAAAAAATCAGAGACTTTAATGGCCAAATAATGATTTAAATCTGGTGGTGCTTAACTTTTTTTCGGAGTGTATATATTAAATAATCTGCTTTGAAAATACTTTACCAAAACGGGAATCAAACGGTTAATTTGGTTATGCTATATATCGATATTTCAAAGAATGACCCCTCATCAGCAGTATTTGAATCAAAACATTGGAAGATCAAAAACCAAAAGTATTGAATGAAAAGTACTTAAAGCAAAAATGTTTCGAACAAGGAGGCCAAAATTCAGCACCGAGGATATCGACCAAGTACATTACAAGGAAAGCAATGTGGTCATTTCATCAGTGGATCAATGCAACCGATGCTAACTAAATGTCATACGCAGCTTGGTTGAAATTGAATTGTTTTAAAATGTTAACGGACGAACGATGAAACTAAAAGACACTTTACATCCTTTATGCTGATAGAAGTGTTCTTAAAATGTTCTGTGAACTAAAATATTTATATATCAAGGATAAAATGTCCAGCCTACCACTTAAGTAAGAAAAACAGCAATACAAACCTTCCTTTTAATTGTTTGCTTAATTGTCATTTTTATAATGTGATTTTTGTGATGCAATTACCCTGATGACCTCCGAACATAAACGAAAAGAGAACAATCAAATAAACGCTGTTTTTTTAAACGATTATCAGCAGATTGGGGAAAAAGATATGAATTTATGCTGTTTACTTAAAAAAAATGATATCATTTCTTTGTTTCCCAAGCTTTTTATCACTGGCTAATCAAATCTTTCACTTCACTTCCTGCATTTTATAGAAGATGGATCTCACGGTT
>CAXARO010000157.1:0-77764 GCA_963971305.1 Arcuatula senhousia | reverse complement strand
ATAATGCAAACAACAACAAAAACACCAAAAATGCACTTAGAAAGAACCAGAAAGGTCTTAAGTGGGGCGTCAGGATATTTTAAGTCTGAAAGGGTTCAGGCAAAATCAGCAGACAAAAAAAAACGAGGGAAAGAAACGCACAATTTATACAAATAGAAAAGAAAGTCGAAAACAGAGTAAAATTAAGGTTTAGAGCTACAGCAGTTTGTATGCCTCCTAGCTGCTCTCATTATTAGAAATATTCTCATTAAAGGGATCATTTGATTCTTCCTGTTTGAGAGAAGAAAATCGAATCAATAAAGAAGATAACATATTTATTCAGTTTGTTGGACGTGTTTTTAGCAGACTAAAAGGATTTCACTGGGTACTAACTGTGCACAATTGCTTGCTTGTTTGTTTCTTCGTTCATATGAAGCAGACTTCTTACAATCATTTCTAGACATTAAAGATCGTAGACTGGCCCACTTTCCGTTATATTGATGATGTCTTTTCACAAATAATACTCGATTTGGTGACTTTCTCAATCTTCGAAATAGACTAAAACTTAATTAAAAAGGCTGTGACAAACGTAATGACTTCAATGCCTGTACCAAGTCAGGACCATTGCGATCTTTAATTCTTCTGGTTTTGTGTTTCTCTCAATAAAAATGTCAACAAAGTTCCAGACAAAAGCTTCTGTATTTTGTTCATGATAATTATCATACCCTACATGTCCTATTATGTTCGACTTATAAAACCTAGGCCTAATTCCAAGAAAATTTTACAGTGTCACACTATTTTACGAAACTATATATAATGGATTAAGCAAATTTTACAGTGTCACACTATTCTATGTAACTATATATATTATGGACTTGAATATCGCAATGAAAGAGGGAGGTTTGGTGCCATAAAACCTGGTTTAACCAACCATTTCGTTTGAAATGCCTGTACCAAGTCAGGACCATTGCGATCCACCAATTCTCCGGTATGACTGATTCGTTTTTGTCATTTTCTCTGGACAACCGTATGAGATTGATCATTCAAGTTCGGTAGTTTTGTTATTACCTTTATTCAACTTTCCAATCGCCAACGTTCCTTTCTTGTGTGTAAACATTTCGTCCATTATGGAGTTAACGTATCACGATATCGATATTTCAGAACTTGCAGAACTTTCGTCGATTTCCTTTGCATAGCGTCACTTTTGACACAAAAATTGCTTTATTCCTCGGTTGCTGTCTTCGTTCAAGAAATTTTACGGGAGATATCATGCGCTCATAGACAAATATTGGAATTACATATTTCAGATGAGTGCAGATGTTGGTTTGTGATAGGGTTTTGTTTTGTCTTTCTTGACCGGATATGACACACTGAATTGACAGCTGTCAGTGCGACAGCAAACTCCGCACAGTGCCCGTTCCCGTTCCGTCCAGTAAGACAGAAAGTAGTTCTGGATGGAGCCGATCACTGCGCAGAGTTAGGTGCGACAGGTGTCCAATAGCACAATAGCACACAGGAACTGCCTACTTTTCCGAGGCACCTGTGTTCACTCTCGTTACGACTTGATTTCGCGTTGTTGATTGTTATTCAGCTGTTTTTGTATTTTTGTGTTTTATGTTGTCTATTTTTTGTCCTGTTCTCGTTAACTGTTTTTTTTTTCACTTATATTGTCATTCCAAGCCTCATTTTGAAAATAGGAGAATGAAGTCAGTTGTAGTAATACGTATATCATGGTAATCTGTAACAGTTGCTTAATAAAATCACATTTTATTGTTTGGTCGAGAGTGTAAAGTTTTGATCTTTTCACAAAAAATAATTTCTACCGATCCGCAGCAACACATTGTCATGAAAAAGTTGTTTGATTAACTCTTGCCACAGCTATAGTTGACTACATTCTCAGAAGGTGAGGAATGACGATAAACATGAAAAATAAAAACACACTTACGAAAAAAAAACAAGTAAAACGCCTCCCCAAAATAATAAACGAAAATTTCTGAACGAGTATTCTTGCATAACATGGAAAAGGTTGTAGCTTTTGAAAGGGCAAAAACTATGGCAAGTAATGTGTTGCAAAATTTTATATATAGTAACTTTTAAATTCATAATTTTCTATTAATATGTAAGATTTTTTATTAATATGTAAGATTTTTTTATTAATATGGAAGATTATTTTATTAATATGTAAGATTTTTTTATTAATATGGAAGATTTTTGTATTAATATGTAAGATTTTCTTATTAATATGGAAGATTTTTTTATTAATATGGAAGATTTTTTTATTAATATGGAAGATTTTTTTATTGATATGGAAAACTTTTTTTATTGATATGGAAGACCTTTTTCATTGATATGAAAGACCTTTTCATTAATATTGAAGGTTTTTGTTATTTATATGGAATCATTTTTGATTGATATTGAAGGTTTTTATATTGATATGGAAGACCATTTCATTAATATGGAAGATTTTTCATTCATATTTCATTCCATCGGAACGCTCCCTAGAGGAAAGCGATGATCGATATAACGCCTTTTTTCATTGGTTGTTAAGAAAACACTTATGAAGCCTTCAATTATGACCACATGTATGCGAGAGTATTGCCGCATGGGTCTCTCTGCGGATCCTCGAACTGCGACAAAGAGGAATCAAAGGACCTGTTTTACAAACGCTAAGATCCGCAGGTACCCATTCGCCTTATTAAAGAGGGAGACGTAACAAATGAACACCCGTGATTTCTTACCGCTAATCACTATTACGGGCAATATAATACCATCACTGGCATCAGATCGCATACATGTGGTCATACATGGAAGGAACCATTAGTGTTTTCTTATGCCCCCGTCACACTGGATAAAGTTCGGACTACGTTCTTGCTATAAGTCCTTAAAAGTCTTAAAACGCGAAAGGAACTTGTTGAACGTAGTATAACGTGCTATAAACTTGCATGGTCGTAGTGCGAACTTGAATGGACGTATTACGAACTTCAAGAACGTGAAGGACGTGGAATAATTTTGAACATGTTCAAAACAAACGTAATGAGGACGTGGCGAAGTCAAAACGTAGTAAAGACCTACTAAGAACGTATTGAGAACTTCATGATCGTACCATGAACGTAGAAGGAACGTGTTACAAACTGTATGGCCCGGACGGTATGATATTTTGTTCCGTTTACGCTACGTTTTCACTACGTCCTAAAAGTTTGCACTACGTTTGTGGTACATTTTCACTATGATTTCATATAACGGTATGTTTCCTTCACGTTTGTAGTACGACCATCAGGAAGTTTTTACTACGTCCTGAACACGTCCGTGCAGTTTTTACCACGTTGATAGTACGTCCAAGCAGTTTTTACGCCGTTTGTAGTACGTTTATACTAAGTTTTCTGACAGTTCACATTCATTTGCTCATAAAATTTGGACGTGCATGTAAATAAATCCATAGATGGATCCAGAGGGGGTGGCTTGGGGCCTGGGGCCCCACTTTGGGGGAAAATTTGGTTGGATATATAGGAAATCATTGAAACGTGGCCACAGCAGGCCCACTCTTACTGGCTCTTAGGCTAGACAGTGGGCCCCCACTTTTCAGAATTTCTTGATCCGCTACTGAAATCTTTTGTGTCTTGTCCGCTGAAACACGATTCTTTTATTCTGCACGCTCTAAGGACATGATACATTTTGAAATTGATATAGGACTTTGACAATAATGATTTATTAGTTAATAATACTGCCAAAATGTCGCCACTCGCGTCATATAAAGCTATGTAGATTCTGCATTTCTTCATGATTTAAGAACTAAATTTGTACATCCAAGAAAGTAAGATCATGCAAACTGATAATTTAAAATTTGTTGAGCACGGAACCATAAAAATGATTTTAAGTCGGATTGCCCGGGTTGTCCGGACTGATTTGCCGTGTCGCTTTTTCTTTGTTTTTGTAACCGTTTTATTTTTGTCCCGACTGTTCTGTCTTGCGTCTGCTGAATTTTGCGTTTTTCCTGACGAATGAGACAATCATGGCTTTTGACGTTAAGTTACCCCATAGCTACATGAAACACCTACAAATTAAATGAGTGTTTCTTTTATCTGGGCTGATCGTTGACCATGCAACAAATCAAATCTTGAGCTAAGCAACTCCTTGACAAAGCTTTTGTTTGTCCTTGTCTTTTTGATGTTTTGTGTTCCTTGTTTTGGAAGGGGGTCTATCTTTGACTATTTAAGAACTGGATTTGAATTTTGTGCATTTAATTTAGACCTTGGGCCAATCGCAGAACGGCAAGCAGCGCTAACTGGCCTCGTTGAAGGCTGCTAGCGGTTTTCATTGTTGTTTTTCTAAATTACCGCTTGTCATGTGAGCTGTGTCGCGTACACTTATTCCATTTATTTCTTTATTGTTAAAGTATCAAATTCTGATAAATTCAGTGTTTGGACGCTATATTATATTTTTAAAGTAGCATTTAAATAAAGAAGAAACGTGTCCATAGAACACGGATAACCCCGCTGGCCCCAAGTAGGAAATTCAAGTAGAAGTCGCGTAAAACGTACAGTTTGTCATACTGAACCATCCTTTTAAGTTTCAAATCATTCTCATGTACCGTTTCTGAGAAAAGATTGGCGGAAATTCGTCGACACATGTACATATATCTGCTCGTTCGTACCCCAAACAGGAAGAAGAAGTCCGATATGTATGAAAGTCGCTTAGAGCGTAAAGTTTGTCATACTCAACCATTCTACCAAGTTTCACATAGAATAGATAAGCAACATACCTGAAATGAAATTTCGTGTTAATGGAGCCATGGATGCTGATGCTCCGTAAAATCTTAAATTGAACGCACACTCTATGCGCGATTCGTCAATTTATAAGACCTATAACAGACATACAAGACACAAGTTGTAAAACAACCCTCCCTCTCCATAAAAATCGTTTTAATTAAAAAAGCATAGAGTGTTTGTATGTAACACATTTATTTTTTAGCAGGATTATAATTTTAAAACTTATTCTTTAAAATAGAATAATTTTCTGGTTGAAATAACAGAAAGTACGTACCGGATCGTGCTAAGTTTAAGAAGGCAAAAAGGAAGCTTTCTTTACCCCACAAAAGACCTTGATTTTCTTCGCCCTAAATTTTACTATATACAAGACCAAAATTTCTGGGTCTCCACCAAATGCAAAAGAATCTAAAACAGCTTGTTCAACAGGAAGTAAATAAGTGTCAGACCTGAACATGCATCCCACTAGATAAGACCTGTAACTAAAACGTCATGCAAAATGTAAAATAGTATCTGAGAAATCTATCAAAAATTGTTTTCAATTCCAAGACGGCTCGTAAAAAAGGAAGTAAATAAGCTACAAACCTGAAACCTATCTTACGAGACCCCTACCAAAAGTTGAATACCATATGTCTAGAGCCTTCATACAGAAATGTGTTACAAAACATTTTCAAATTTCGAAAAAAAATCTTTCAGCAACAGACCTGAAAATGCAACCTCCTATGCATATAAGACACATGAGACTTGAAGCTGCATACCTAATATCGAAAGCCTACGAATAATTTTAGCTGAGAAATATTTTACGAAACAAAGTGTTCAGAGGGTCATTCTCAAAAAATGTCCTTATTACGTGGCAGTCAAAATATTTCCACGCATAATTGAGTTTAAACAATATCTTTTGTCTTAAGTAAAATATGCACCAAGATGCACTTCTGACATAAACAAATAAACGCTATCTTTAAAAATGACATGACAGCGCAATTTTGAAACTCAAAAATTGACCAAAATCGTCTGTCCTAAGAGTAATTTTTTAAGTTAAAAGTCCTTGAAAAATATGATAATGTGCAAATAGACTATGGAAATCATGATGGGTTTTTCTTTGGCTATCTATCTGTCTTATCTATAAAATAAAATGGGATAGACATCATTGAAATTTTTTTTCTGGCGAATCAAAAAATGTCCCCTCTGAAAATGTCTTTGCTGTTACTGGTAGATAGAATTGAAAATAAATTGTACGTATATCATTATCAGGCAACAAATAAGGACATAGAAACATCCAAACACATCCATTTTTCTAAGTTATAGTTACATTTTTGAGAAAAATTTACATATCTTCATTACAATGTAAAGAATGTTAGCTGAATTGGAGGCGTAATTTTTTTCCTTGTCCATAATGTTACCGCGATATCTCAGAGACTATAGAGGTATGTGGTTGTAGCTGCTATGGGTAAATTTTACATCTTGACCAATCATATCTGAGACCCAAAAGAATGATGGAGACACGATCATTTAATAATTTAAGCAAATAATGTTCCCGTAATTCCCTGATGTTACTGGTCCCTGATGTTACTGTTCAAAAGTGTAACAGGACAGACAAATTATAAGTAAAAGATTCTTGAATCCGTCTTCTTTGTATATGGCTTCTGATTTAAAAGCGCTAAAATTACTCTAATCACTGATTTTAGCCATATAGAGTGTTATAAATATATTTTCTTTCTCAGAGTTCATGGTTTAAGTATAATATTTCAACCCGAGAATCGGTAACAGGAGGGACATTTTGACAGTAACAGCTGAGACATTTTTTGTAACATACAGGACATGTTTGTAAAGGTACAACAAATCATCTGGTTTTGCATTCTGTTAGTTAGAAAGTGGCACAAATACTTTAATACCACAGCTTAAGATATCGAAACTTAATTGTGTCAATACTTTGGGGAAAAAATTCTTGTATTTGTTGCTAAATAGTGGTAACATCAGAGACAAATAGCCGGTAACATAGTGGACATTCAGTGAAGTTTAACCAGTCATAAAATGCGATATTTAATGATTAAGATAGCCCATCTACATAATTTATTAAATTTTGCCCCAAAACATGTTATTTTTTGCATTAAAATAAACATTTATTGTCAAGAAGTCTTTATTTATTGCTATTAGTTGTCCGTGATGTTACGCATTGTCCCTGATGTTACCAGTCTAATTTGCTCAATTGTTGTTTAGAACATAACCCTCTGAACAATGGTATTTTGCAACTGAAACTAGTTAACCTTATTGTTCATCATAATGTCAATGAAGAAGTGAAATGTCATATATTGCATTTGATATGTTAGTTAGTTTTGACCTGTTTGCTGAACTGTTTAAAATCATTGTCCTATGATGCTCTTAAAAACAAATTTTTGAGCTAACTTTTATTTCTGACGCTTGTAAAGTACTTGTTCTGTCCCTATGTGGCAAGTTATGCATGAATTTTTAAATAAAAGATTAAAGCTTTCTTTCATTGCAACGTTTTTATGTGGTAACATCAAGGACAGCTAAATCAACCCTGAAGGACAATGACTAAAAAAAATTCAAAATATATTCGATTTGATTTTTACTCTTTGCTTGTTTTGTTTACTAAAATGATAGAGGAAACCAATAAGTAAATTACAAACTTTCTGTGAGCAATTCTAATATTCAAGTTTGCCTACCTCGAAATATAGACATTTTTTGAGAATGACCCGTGACGTACCCACATGTATACACACACGTTCCCATCCGCTCACGCACGCACATACGGACGGACGACCGACATAAATTTCTATCTCTCCACTTCGCCTTGTGGCGGGGGACAAATATAAGATTTCAACAAATAAAGGTTATGACCAAACAGGAATGACCAATCTCAAACGTCCAAGAGAGTCGGTGGTGTTGTGGTCAACGCGTCGGGCTACTAACACCAAGCACAGGGACTTGCTCCCCTCTATCAATATTTTGTTAGAGTCAATGTGCGGTACGAAAAAAAACACGCTCCCCTCTATCAATATTTTGTTAGAGTCAATGTGCGGTACGAAAAAAAAAACACGTGTTTTTTTCGTACCGCACATTGACTCTAACAAAATATTGATAGAGGGGAGCAAGTTCCTGTGCACTAATATTTTGTTAGAGTCAATGTGCGATACGAAAAAAAAACACGTGTTTTTTTTTCGTACCGCACATTGACTTAAGCAAAATATTGATAGAGTGGAGCAAGTCCCTGTGCGCCAAGGTTCGTGGTCCGATCCTCGTCTGGGGTGAAAAGTTCATGAACCAATTTTTCGACTCTTGACATCATTTGCGAGAACGATGCTAGTCCTTCGGAAGGGACGAAAAAAGGTTGTCCCGTGTATGTGGAGAGCAATACCCCATGCACATTTACGATCCCTTTGTAGAATTGGCTCAATGGGGGTCGCTACAAAGGCCACACTTGCAAACTGCTAGCTGGAGAGGGATTCACATGAGCATTAATCCAGTTTAAACTAAACGTCCAAGAAAAAACGAGCAATCAGTGCAAAGACACTCGCGATGGTCCTGACTCGTGGCACTGGTTGCTAAAAGTACTAAACCTGAGTTGAACCAGGTTTTGTTACACTAAATTTCCTTTTTTTCATTGCGTTTCAAGGGATTTGGAATAACAAAAAACAACAAAAACAAATAAATTGATGCAATTTTTACTGTACATCAAGTTAGTATAAGTTAGTATGGCAAATATAAACCGCCACTAAGCTGTTGGTAAATCCCTATCCAGTCAGTATTTGAGAGGTTTAAACGAATTAATCCGGTCATCGTACTGTCTTTGCATGGTTTGGGAGCTAAAAAGCAAACTTATTAAAGACGTATTGCAAAACGGATAGTAGCAGTACAATCGTAGCGAGAACGTAGTTGAAACGTAGTGCAAGGTATAGTTTTGCAAAGTGACGTCATCAGATGAAAGCAACATCACCTTCATGCTTGAATGGAAATAAGATATTTTCCTGTAATATGGACATCTATATATCAATAAAAAGCTGAAATTCACCACTTTTTAATGGAACCTGCCTAGTAAACTTATTCATATTTGAATATTTCATCAAAACTGTCCAAAATGAACAAAAAAAGGGGTGTTTTGTGTTAAATTTATGGGTGTCATCCCATTTCTGAGGCTAAATTCCACTGCCTTGTGGGAAAATTTCAAGTCAAAATGATAAATCGCTTGAAAGAGCATGTCAATAAGAGCAAAAATTGGGAACAAAAAGGGTACGCTTTCCAGCTCTAAAGAAAAATATTTTTGTTTACCTGAAAAGTGTCATTTTGACATCTGCAAATATGGCGGGATTTATAGTTGTCTCCCTTCACACTGAAGTGCTTATAAAAAAAATTTTAAAAAAGAAAATAAACCTGTTGTGGCATTTTTAATACAAAAATATATCTAAACAATCATAAAAGTTAAAAATATTACATGATTTTCACTTCAGGTATATGAATAGACAGGGATTCCCTTACCTGTGGTTAATGTATTTGGTAAAACTCACTAGTATTTTATACGAAACTGTGTCTTGCATCGTTTAAAGCATTATGATGCATGAATTCTCTGATGAAAGCAAATTTTTCTGTTTCGGTATCTTATTGCGAACACAATGGTACCTTATTTTTGTCGTTGCGATAAAAAATAGCGAAAACATACAGATTCTCATACAAGACCTTGCGATGAAGATTTTTGGATTTTTTGCATTCATGAACTGTTTTAAGCTGAAATGTGAAGCTTATATCAATACTATGCTTTTTAAACAATTTAACATAATTATCTTAATAAAAGTAATATTGTGATGGCAATTAAACATAGTTAATCTAAAAAAAACATTCAAAGGGAATTGTTTTTCACCTAGTTTTGCCATAAAATAGGGTCATTTTAAGTTTATTTAAGAATTTGGGTATTACAGATGGTTTGTGCAATACCCATTTAACATACTTTACTAGCTAAATGTAAAAAAAAGCATCTACTGTATACATGTGGTAGATGGTTAATGATAATTTTTAATTTTATGTACTATAAATGGTTTCTAAGTCACATATTGTTCCATCTGTGAATGCGAAAGACATGAAACGTCGCAAAAGTATGAAATGACGTCACATATTGCACAATGACTTTGAGTGTTTTACTGGTTACTATGGAGTTTTCATGAGAATTATGAATGTTACTGAGCCAAAATTGTACCAATACATTGGTCTTGTGTTTGTAAACAAATTGACAATTGTATCCAAGACCAAAATAAACCAAGTAGACCCTAAAAATGATTCATAAAGTAAGTATATATGCCTTTAAAGGGTGCAAGGTATAGTTTTGCAAAGTGACGTCATCAGATGAAAGCAACATCACCTTCATGCTTGAATGGAAATAAGATATTTTCCTGTAATATGGACATCTATATATCAATAAAAAGCTGAAATTCACCACTTTTTAATGGAACCTGCCTAGTAAACTTATTCATATTTGAATATTTCATCAAAACTGTCCAAAATGAACAAAAAAAGGGGTGTTTTGTGTTAAATTTATGGGTGTCATCCCATTTCTGAGGCTAAATTCCACTGCCTTGTGGGAAAATTTCAAGTCAAAATGATAAATCGCTTGAAAGAGCATGTCAATAAGAGCAAAAATTGGGAACAAAAAGGGTACGCTTTCCAGCTCTAAAGAAAAATATTTTTGTTTACCTGAAAAGTGTCATTTTGACATCTGCAAATATGGCGGGATTTATAGTTGTCTCCCTTCACACTGAAGTGCTTATAAAAAAAATTTTAAAAAAGAAAATAAACCTGTTGTGGCATTTTTAATACAAAAATATATCTAAACAATCATAAAAGTTAAAAATATTACATGATTTTCACTTCAGGTATATGAATAGACAGGGATTCCCTTACCTGTGGTTAATGTATTTGGTAAAACTCACTAGTATTTTATACGAAACTGTGTCTTGCATCGTTTAAAGCATTATGATGCATGAATTCTCTGATGAAAGCAAATTTTTCTGTTTCGGTATCTTATTGCGAACACAATGGTACCTTATTTTTGTCGTTGCGATAAAAAATAGCGAAAACATACAGATTCTCATACAAGACCTTGCGATGAAGATTTTTGGATTTTTTGCATTCATGAACTGTTTTAAGCTGAAATGTGAAGCTTATATCAATACTATGCTTTTTAAACAATTTAACATAATTATCTTAATAAAAGTAATATTGTGATGGCAATTAAACATAGTTAATCTAAAAAAAACATTCAAAGGGAATTGTTTTTCACCTAGTTTTGCCATAAAATAGGGTCATTTTAAGTTTATTTAAGAATTTGGGTATTACAGATGGTTTGTGCAATACCCATTTAACATACTTTACTAGCTAAATGTAAAAAAAAGCATCTACTGTATACATGTGGTAGATGGTTAATGATAATTTTTAATTTTATGTACTATAAATGGTTTCTAAGTCACATATTGTTCCATCTGTGAATGCGAAAGACATGAAACGTCGCAAAAGTATGAAATGACGTCACATATTGCACAATGACTTTGAGTGTTTTACTGGTTACTATGGAGTTTTCATGAGAATTATGAATGTTACTGAGCCAAAATTGTACCAATACATTGGTCTTGTGTTTGTAAACAAATTGACAATTGTATCCAAGACCAAAATAAACCAAGTAGACCCTAAAAATGATTCATAAAGTAAGTATATATGCCTTTAAAGCATTATGATGCATGAATTCTCTGATGAAAGCAAATTTTTCTGTTTCGGTATCTTATTGCGAACACAATGGTACCTTATTTTTGTCGTTGCGATAAAAAATAGCGAAAACATACAGATTCTCATACAAGACCTTGCGATGAAGATTTTTGGATTTTTTGCATTCATGAACTGTTTTAAGCTGAAATGTGAAGCTTATATCAATACTATGCTTTTTAAACAATTTAACATAATTATCTTAATAAAAGTAATATTGTGATGGCAATTAAACATAGTTAATCTAAAAAAAACATTCAAAGGGAATTGTTTTTCACCTAGTTTTGCCATAAAATAGGGTCATTTTAAGTTTATTTAAGAATTTGGGTATTACAGATGGTTTGTGCAATACCCATTTAACATACTTTACTAGCTAAATGTAAAAAAAAGCATCTACTGTATACATGTGGTAGATGGTTAATGATAATTTTTAATTTTATGTACTATAAATGGTTTCTAAGTCACATATTGTTCCATCTGTGAATGCGAAAGACATGAAACGTCGCAAAAGTATGAAATGACGTCACATATTGCACAATGACTTTGAGTGTTTTACTGGTTACTATGGAGTTTTCATGAGAATTATGAATGTTACTGAGCCAAAATTGTACCAATACATTGGTCTTGTGTTTGTAAACAAATTGACAATTGTATCCAAGACCAAAATAAACCAAGTAGACCCTAAAAATGATTCATAAAGTAAGTATATATGCCTTTAAAGGGTGCAAGGTATAGTTTTGCAAAGTGACGTCATCAGATGAAAGCAACATCACCTTCATGCTTGAATGGAAATAAGATATTTTCCTGTAATATGGACATCTATATATCAATAAAAAGCTGAAATTCACCACTTTTTAATGGAACCTGCCTAGTAAACTTATTCATATTTGAATATTTCATCAAAACTGTCCAAAATGAACAAAAAAAGGGGTGTTTTGTGTTAAATTTATGGGTGTCATCCCATTTCTGAGGCTAAATTCCACTGCCTTGTGGGAAAATTTCAAGTCAAAATGATAAATCGCTTGAAAGAGCATGTCAATAAGAGCAAAAATTGGGAACAAAAAGGGTACGCTTTCCAGCTCTAAAGAAAAATATTTTTGTTTACCTGAAAAGTGTCATTTTGACATCTGCAAATATGGCGGGATTTATAGTTGTCTCCCTTCACACTGAAGTGCTTATAAAAAAAATTTTAAAAAAGAAAATAAACCTGTTGTGGCATTTTTAATACAAAAATATATCTAAACAATCATAAAAGTTAAAAATATTACATGATTTTCACTTCAGGTATATGAATAGACAGGGATTCCCTTACCTGTGGTTAATGTATTTGGTAAAACTCACTAGTATTTTATACGAAACTGTGTCTTGCATCGTTTAAAGCATTATGATGCATGAATTCTCTGATGAAAGCAAATTTTTCTGTTTCGGTATCTTATTGCGAACACAATGGTACCTTATTTTTGTCGTTGCGATAAAAAATAGCGAAAACATACAGATTCTCATACAAGACCTTGCGATGAAGATTTTTGGATTTTTTGCATTCATGAACTGTTTTAAGCTGAAATGTGAAGCTTATATCAATACTATGCTTTTTAAACAATTTAACATAATTATCTTAATAAAAGTAATATTGTGATGGCAATTAAACATAGTTAATCTAAAAAAAACATTCAAAGGGAATTGTTTTTCACCTAGTTTTGCCATAAAATAGGGTCATTTTAAGTTTATTTAAGAATTTGGGTATTACAGATGGTTTGTGCAATACCCATTTAACATACTTTACTAGCTAAATGTAAAAAAAAGCATCTACTGTATACATGTGGTAGATGGTTAATGATAATTTTTAATTTTATGTACTATAAATGGTTTCTAAGTCACATATTGTTCCATCTGTGAATGCGAAAGACATGAAACGTCGCAAAAGTATGAAATGACGTCACATATTGCACAATGACTTTGAGTGTTTTACTGGTTACTATGGAGTTTTCATGAGAATTATGAATGTTACTGAGCCAAAATTGTACCAATACATTGGTCTTGTGTTTGTAAACAAATTGACAATTGTATCCAAGACCAAAATAAACCAAGTAGACCCTAAAAATGATTCATAAAGTAAGTATATATGCCTTTAAAAGCATTATGATGCATGAATTCTCTGATGAAAGCAAATTTTTCTGTTTCGGTATCTTATTGCGAACACAATGGTACCTTATTTTTGTCGTTGCGATAAAAAATAGCGAAAACATACAGATTCTCATACAAGACCTTGCGATGAAGATTTTTGGATTTTTTGCATTCATGAACTGTTTTAAGCTGAAATGTGAAGCTTATATCAATACTATGCTTTTTAAACAATTTAACATAATTATCTTAATAAAAGTAATATTGTGATGGCAATTAAACATAGTTAATCTAAAAAAAACATTCAAAGGGAATTGTTTTTCACCTAGTTTTGCCATAAAATAGGGTCATTTTAAGTTTATTTAAGAATTTGGGTATTACAGATGGTTTGTGCAATACCCATTTAACATACTTTACTAGCTAAATGTAAAAAAAAGCATCTACTGTATACATGTGGTAGATGGTTAATGATAATTTTTAATTTTATGTACTATAAATGGTTTCTAAGTCACATATTGTTCCATCTGTGAATGCGAAAGACATGAAACGTCGCAAAAGTATGAAATGACGTCACATATTGCACAATGACTTTGAGTGTTTTACTGGTTACTATGGAGTTTTCATGAGAATTATGAATGTTACTGAGCCAAAATTGTACCAATACATTGGTCTTGTGTTTGTAAACAAATTGACAATTGTATCCAAGACCAAAATAAACCAAGTAGACCCTAAAAATGATTCATAAAGTAAGTATATATGCCTTTAAAAGCATTATGATGCATGAATTCTCTGATGAAAGCAAATTTTTCTGTTTCGGTATCTTATTGCGAACACAATGGTACCTTATTTTTGTCGTTGCGATAAAAAATAGCGAAAACATACAGATTCTCATACAAGACCTTGCGATGAAGATTTTTGGATTTTTTGCATTCATGAACTGTTTTAAGCTGAAATGTGAAGCTTATATCAATACTATGCTTTTTAAACAATTTAACATAATTATCTTAATAAAAGTAATATTGTGATGGCAATTAAACATAGTTAATCTAAAAAAAACATTCAAAGGGAATTGTTTTTCACCTAGTTTTGCCATAAAATAGGGTCATTTTAAGTTTATTTAAGAATTTGGGTATTACAGATGGTTTGTGCAATACCCATTTAACATACTTTACTAGCTAAATGTAAAAAAAAGCATCTACTGTATACATGTGGTAGATGGTTAATGATAATTTTTAATTTTATGTACTATAAATGGTTTCTAAGTCACATATTGTTCCATCTGTGAATGCGAAAGACATGAAACGTCGCAAAAGTATGAAATGACGTCACATATTGCACAATGACTTTGAGTGTTTTACTGGTTACTATGGAGTTTTCATGAGAATTATGAATGTTACTGAGCCAAAATTGTACCAATACATTGGTCTTGTGTTTGTAAACAAATTGACAATTGTATCCAAGACCAAAATAAACCAAGTAGACCCTAAAAATGATTCATAAAGTAAGTATATATGCCTTTAAAGGGTGCAAGGTATAGTTTTGCAAAGTGACGTCATCAGATGAAAGCAACATCACCTTCATGCTTGAATGGAAATAAGATATTTTCCTGTAATATGGACATCTATATATCAATAAAAAGCTGAAATTCACCACTTTTTAATGGAACCTGCCTAGTAAACTTATTC
The DNA here is from genome assembly GCA_963971305.1 of Arcuatula senhousia. NCBI lineage: Eukaryota > Metazoa > Mollusca > Bivalvia > Mytilida > Mytilidae > Arcuatula > Arcuatula senhousia. Next base: position 62,454 of record CAXARO010000157.1, on the reverse strand, counting down.
ATATTTGAATATTTCATCAAAACTGTCCAAAATGAACAAAAAAAGGGGTGTTTTGTGTTAAATTTATGGGTGTCATCCCATTTCTGAGGCTAAATTCCACTGCCTTGTGGGAAAATTTCAAGTCAAAATGATAAATCGCTTGAAAGAGCATGTCAATAAGAGCAAAAATTGGGAACAAAAAGGGTACGCTTTCCAGCTCTAAAGAAAAATATTTTTGTTTACCTGAAAAGTGTCATTTTGACATCTGCAAATATGGCGGGATTTATAGTTGTCTCCCTTCACACTGAAGTGCTTATAAAAAAAATTTTAAAAAAGAAAATAAACCTGTTGTGGCATTTTTAATACAAAAATATATCTAAACAATCATAAAAGTTAAAAATATTACATGATTTTCACTTCAGGTATATGAATAGACAGGGATTCCCTTACCTGTGGTTAATGTATTTGGTAAAACTCACTAGTATTTTATACGAAACTGTGTCTTGCATCGTTTAAAGCATTATGATGCATGAATTCTCTGATGAAAGCAAATTTTTCTGTTTCGGTATCTTATTGCGAACACAATGGTACCTTATTTTTGTCGTTGCGATAAAAAATAGCGAAAACATACAGATTCTCATACAAGACCTTGCGATGAAGATTTTTGGATTTTTTGCATTCATGAACTGTTTTAAGCTGAAATGTGAAGCTTATATCAATACTATGCTTTTTAAACAATTTAACATAATTATCTTAATAAAAGTAATATTGTGATGGCAATTAAACATAGTTAATCTAAAAAAAACATTCAAAGGGAATTGTTTTTCACCTAGTTTTGCCATAAAATAGGGTCATTTTAAGTTTATTTAAGAATTTGGGTATTACAGATGGTTTGTGCAATACCCATTTAACATACTTTACTAGCTAAATGTAAAAAAAAGCATCTACTGTATACATGTGGTAGATGGTTAATGATAATTTTTAATTTTATGTACTATAAATGGTTTCTAAGTCACATATTGTTCCATCTGTGAATGCGAAAGACATGAAACGTCGCAAAAGTATGAAATGACGTCACATATTGCACAATGACTTTGAGTGTTTTACTGGTTACTATGGAGTTTTCATGAGAATTATGAATGTTACTGAGCCAAAATTGTACCAATACATTGGTCTTGTGTTTGTAAACAAATTGACAATTGTATCCAAGACCAAAATAAACCAAGTAGACCCTAAAAATGATTCATAAAGTAAGTATATATGCCTTTAAAGGGTGCAAGGTATAGTTTTGCAAAGTGACGTCATCAGATGAAAGCAACATCACCTTCATGCTTGAATGGAAATAAGATATTTTCCTGTAATATGGACATCTATATATCAATAAAAAGCTGAAATTCACCACTTTTTAATGGAACCTGCCTAGTAAACTTATTCATATTTGAATATTTCATCAAAACTGTCCAAAATGAACAAAAAAAGGGGTGTTTTGTGTTAAATTTATGGGTGTCATCCCATTTCTGAGGCTAAATTCCACTGCCTTGTGGGAAAATTTCAAGTCAAAATGATAAATCGCTTGAAAGAGCATGTCAATAAGAGCAAAAATTGGGAACAAAAAGGGTACGCTTTCCAGCTCTAAAGAAAAATATTTTTGTTTACCTGAAAAGTGTCATTTTGACATCTGCAAATATGGCGGGATTTATAGTTGTCTCCCTTCACACTGAAGTGCTTATAAAAAAAATTTTAAAAAAGAAAATAAACCTGTTGTGGCATTTTTAATACAAAAATATATCTAAACAATCATAAAAGTTAAAAATATTACATGATTTTCACTTCAGGTATATGAATAGACAGGGATTCCCTTACCTGTGGTTAATGTATTTGGTAAAACTCACTAGTATTTTATACGAAACTGTGTCTTGCATCGTTTAAAGCATTATGATGCATGAATTCTCTGATGAAAGCAAATTTTTCTGTTTCGGTATCTTATTGCGAACACAATGGTACCTTATTTTTGTCGTTGCGATAAAAAATAGCGAAAACATACAGATTCTCATACAAGACCTTGCGATGAAGATTTTTGGATTTTTTGCATTCATGAACTGTTTTAAGCTGAAATGTGAAGCTTATATCAATACTATGCTTTTTAAACAATTTAACATAATTATCTTAATAAAAGTAATATTGTGATGGCAATTAAACATAGTTAATCTAAAAAAAACATTCAAAGGGAATTGTTTTTCACCTAGTTTTGCCATAAAATAGGGTCATTTTAAGTTTATTTAAGAATTTGGGTATTACAGATGGTTTGTGCAATACCCATTTAACATACTTTACTAGCTAAATGTAAAAAAAAGCATCTACTGTATACATGTGGTAGATGGTTAATGATAATTTTTAATTTTATGTACTATAAATGGTTTCTAAGTCACATATTGTTCCATCTGTGAATGCGAAAGACATGAAACGTCGCAAAAGTATGAAATGACGTCACATATTGCACAATGACTTTGAGTGTTTTACTGGTTACTATGGAGTTTTCATGAGAATTATGAATGTTACTGAGCCAAAATTGTACCAATACATTGGTCTTGTGTTTGTAAACAAATTGACAATTGTATCCAAGACCAAAATAAACCAAGTAGACCCTAAAAATGATTCATAAAGTAAGTATATATGCCTTTAAAGGGTGCAAGGTATAGTTTTGCAAAGTGACGTCATCAGATGAAAGCAACATCACCTTCATGCTTGAATGGAAATAAGATATTTTCCTGTAATATGGACATCTATATATCAATAAAAAGCTGAAATTCACCACTTTTTAATGGAACCTGCCTAGTAAACTTATTCATATTTGAATATTTCATCAAAACTGTCCAAAATGAACAAAAAAAGGGGTGTTTTGTGTTAAATTTATGGGTGTCATCCCATTTCTGAGGCTAAATTCCACTGCCTTGTGGGAAAATTTCAAGTCAAAATGATAAATCGCTTGAAAGAGCATGTCAATAAGAGCAAAAATTGGGAACAAAAAGGGTACGCTTTCCAGCTCTAAAGAAAAATATTTTTGTTTACCTGAAAAGTGTCATTTTGACATCTGCAAATATGGCGGGATTTATAGTTGTCTCCCTTCACACTGAAGTGCTTATAAAAAAAATTTTAAAAAAGAAAATAAACCTGTTGTGGCATTTTTAATACAAAAATATATCTAAACAATCATAAAAGTTAAAAATATTACATGATTTTCACTTCAGGTATATGAATAGACAGGGATTCCCTTACCTGTGGTTAATGTATTTGGTAAAACTCACTAGTATTTTATACGAAACTGTGTCTTGCATCGTTTAAAGCATTATGATGCATGAATTCTCTGATGAAAGCAAATTTTTCTGTTTCGGTATCTTATTGCGAACACAATGGTACCTTATTTTTGTCGTTGCGATAAAAAATAGCGAAAACATACAGATTCTCATACAAGACCTTGCGATGAAGATTTTTGGATTTTTTGCATTCATGAACTGTTTTAAGCTGAAATGTGAAGCTTATATCAATACTATGCTTTTTAAACAATTTAACATAATTATCTTAATAAAAGTAATATTGTGATGGCAATTAAACATAGTTAATCTAAAAAAAACATTCAAAGGGAATTGTTTTTCACCTAGTTTTGCCATAAAATAGGGTCATTTTAAGTTTATTTAAGAATTTGGGTATTACAGATGGTTTGTGCAATACCCATTTAACATACTTTACTAGCTAAATGTAAAAAAAAGCATCTACTGTATACATGTGGTAGATGGTTAATGATAATTTTTAATTTTATGTACTATAAATGGTTTCTAAGTCACATATTGTTCCATCTGTGAATGCGAAAGACATGAAACGTCGCAAAAGTATGAAATGACGTCACATATTGCACAATGACTTTGAGTGTTTTACTGGTTACTATGGAGTTTTCATGAGAATTATGAATGTTACTGAGCCAAAATTGTACCAATACATTGGTCTTGTGTTTGTAAACAAATTGACAATTGTATCCAAGACCAAAATAAACCAAGTAGACCCTAAAAATGATTCATAAAGTAAGTATATATGCCTTTAAAGGGTGCAAGGTATAGTTTTGCAAAGTGACGTCATCAGATGAAAGCAACATCACCTTCATGCTTGAATGGAAATAAGATATTTTCCTGTAATATGGACATCTATATATCAATAAAAAGCTGAAATTCACCACTTTTTAATGGAACCTGCCTAGTAAACTTATTCATATTTGAATATTTCATCAAAACTGTCCAAAATGAACAAAAAAAGGGGTGTTTTGTGTTAAATTTATGGGTGTCATCCCATTTCTGAGGCTAAATTCCACTGCCTTGTGGGAAAATTTCAAGTCAAAATGATAAATCGCTTGAAAGAGCATGTCAATAAGAGCAAAAATTGGGAACAAAAAGGGTACGCTTTCCAGCTCTAAAGAAAAATATTTTTGTTTACCTGAAAAGTGTCATTTTGACATCTGCAAATATGGCGGGATTTATAGTTGTCTCCCTTCACACTGAAGTGCTTATAAAAAAAATTTTAAAAAAGAAAATAAACCTGTTGTGGCATTTTTAATACAAAAATATATCTAAACAATCATAAAAGTTAAAAATATTACATGATTTTCACTTCAGGTATATGAATAGACAGGGATTCCCTTACCTGTGGTTAATGTATTTGGTAAAACTCACTAGTATTTTATACGAAACTGTGTCTTGCATCGTTTAAAGCATTATGATGCATGAATTCTCTGATGAAAGCAAATTTTTCTGTTTCGGTATCTTATTGCGAACACAATGGTACCTTATTTTTGTCGTTGCGATAAAAAATAGCGAAAACATACAGATTCTCATACAAGACCTTGCGATGAAGATTTTTGGATTTTTTGCATTCATGAACTGTTTTAAGCTGAAATGTGAAGCTTATATCAATACTATGCTTTTTAAACAATTTAACATAATTATCTTAATAAAAGTAATATTGTGATGGCAATTAAACATAGTTAATCTAAAAAAAACATTCAAAGGGAATTGTTTTTCACCTAGTTTTGCCATAAAATAGGGTCATTTTAAGTTTATTTAAGAATTTGGGTATTACAGATGGTTTGTGCAATACCCATTTAACATACTTTACTAGCTAAATGTAAAAAAAAGCATCTACTGTATACATGTGGTAGATGGTTAATGATAATTTTTAATTTTATGTACTATAAATGGTTTCTAAGTCACATATTGTTCCATCTGTGAATGCGAAAGACATGAAACGTCGCAAAAGTATGAAATGACGTCACATATTGCACAATGACTTTGAGTGTTTTACTGGTTACTATGGAGTTTTCATGAGAATTATGAATGTTACTGAGCCAAAATTGTACCAATACATTGGTCTTGTGTTTGTAAACAAATTGACAATTGTATCCAAGACCAAAATAAACCAAGTAGACCCTAAAAATGATTCATAAAGTAAGTATATATGCCTTTAAAGGGTGCAAGGTATAGTTTTGCAAAGTGACGTCATCAGATGAAAGCAACATCACCTTCATGCTTGAATGGAAATAAGATATTTTCCTGTAATATGGACATCTATATATCAATAAAAAGCTGAAATTCACCACTTTTTAATGGAACCTGCCTAGTAAACTTATTCATATTTGAATATTTCATCAAAACTGTCCAAAATGAACAAAAAAAGGGGTGTTTTGTGTTAAATTTATGGGTGTCATCCCATTTCTGAGGCTAAATTCCACTGCCTTGTGGGAAAATTTCAAGTCAAAATGATAAATCGCTTGAAAGAGCATGTCAATAAGAGCAAAAATTGGGAACAAAAAGGGTACGCTTTCCAGCTCTAAAGAAAAATATTTTTGTTTACCTGAAAAGTGTCATTTTGACATCTGCAAATATGGCGGGATTTATAGTTGTCTCCCTTCACACTGAAGTGCTTATAAAAAAAATTTTAAAAAAGAAAATAAACCTGTTGTGGCATTTTTAATACAAAAATATATCTAAACAATCATAAAAGTTAAAAATATTACATGATTTTCACTTCAGGTATATGAATAGACAGGGATTCCCTTACCTGTGGTTAATGTATTTGGTAAAACTCACTAGTATTTTATACGAAACTGTGTCTTGCATCGTTTAAAGCATTATGATGCATGAATTCTCTGATGAAAGCAAATTTTTCTGTTTCGGTATCTTATTGCGAACACAATGGTACCTTATTTTTGTCGTTGCGATAAAAAATAGCGAAAACATACAGATTCTCATACAAGACCTTGCGATGAAGATTTTTGGATTTTTTGCATTCATGAACTGTTTTAAGCTGAAATGTGAAGCTTATATCAATACTATGCTTTTTAAACAATTTAACATAATTATCTTAATAAAAGTAATATTGTGATGGCAATTAAACATAGTTAATCTAAAAAAAACATTCAAAGGGAATTGTTTTTCACCTAGTTTTGCCATAAAATAGGGTCATTTTAAGTTTATTTAAGAATTTGGGTATTACAGATGGTTTGTGCAATACCCATTTAACATACTTTACTAGCTAAATGTAAAAAAAAGCATCTACTGTATACATGTGGTAGATGGTTAATGATAATTTTTAATTTTATGTACTATAAATGGTTTCTAAGTCACATATTGTTCCATCTGTGAATGCGAAAGACATGAAACGTCGCAAAAGTATGAAATGACGTCACATATTGCACAATGACTTTGAGTGTTTTACTGGTTACTATGGAGTTTTCATGAGAATTATGAATGTTACTGAGCCAAAATTGTACCAATACATTGGTCTTGTGTTTGTAAACAAATTGACAATTGTATCCAAGACCAAAATAAACCAAGTAGACCCTAAAAATGATTCATAAAGTAAGTATATATGCCTTTAAAGGGTGCAAGGTATAGTTTTGCAAAGTGACGTCATCAGATGAAAGCAACATCACCTTCATGCTTGAATGGAAATAAGATATTTTCCTGTAATATGGACATCTATATATCAATAAAAAGCTGAAATTCACCACTTTTTAATGGAACCTGCCTAGTAAACTTATTCATATTTGAATATTTCATCAAAACTGTCCAAAATGAACAAAAAAAGGGGTGTTTTGTGTTAAATTTATGGGTGTCATCCCATTTCTGAGGCTAAATTCCACTGCCTTGTGGGAAAATTTCAAGTCAAAATGATAAATCGCTTGAAAGAGCATGTCAATAAGAGCAAAAATTGGGAACAAAAAGGGTACGCTTTCCAGCTCTAAAGAAAAATATTTTTGTTTACCTGAAAAGTGTCATTTTGACATCTGCAAATATGGCGGGATTTATAGTTGTCTCCCTTCACACTGAAGTGCTTATAAAAAAAATTTTAAAAAAGAAAATAAACCTGTTGTGGCATTTTTAATACAAAAATATATCTAAACAATCATAAAAGTTAAAAATATTACATGATTTTCACTTCAGGTATATGAATAGACAGGGATTCCCTTACCTGTGGTTAATGTATTTGGTAAAACTCACTAGTATTTTATACGAAACTGTGTCTTGCATCGTTTAAAGCATTATGATGCATGAATTCTCTGATGAAAGCAAATTTTTCTGTTTCGGTATCTTATTGCGAACACAATGGTACCTTATTTTTGTCGTTGCGATAAAAAATAGCGAAAACATACAGATTCTCATACAAGACCTTGCGATGAAGATTTTTGGATTTTTTGCATTCATGAACTGTTTTAAGCTGAAATGTGAAGCTTATATCAATACTATGCTTTTTAAACAATTTAACATAATTATCTTAATAAAAGTAATATTGTGATGGCAATTAAACATAGTTAATCTAAAAAAAACATTCAAAGGGAATTGTTTTTCACCTAGTTTTGCCATAAAATAGGGTCATTTTAAGTTTATTTAAGAATTTGGGTATTACAGATGGTTTGTGCAATACCCATTTAACATACTTTACTAGCTAAATGTAAAAAAAAGCATCTACTGTATACATGTGGTAGATGGTTAATGATAATTTTTAATTTTATGTACTATAAATGGTTTCTAAGTCACATATTGTTCCATCTGTGAATGCGAAAGACATGAAACGTCGCAAAAGTATGAAATGACGTCACATATTGCACAATGACTTTGAGTGTTTTACTGGTTACTATGGAGTTTTCATGAGAATTATGAATGTTACTGAGCCAAAATTGTACCAATACATTGGTCTTGTGTTTGTAAACAAATTGACAATTGTATCCAAGACCAAAATAAACCAAGTAGACCCTAAAAATGATTCATAAAGTAAGTATATATGCCTTTAAAGGGTGCAAGGTATAGTTTTGCAAAGTGACGTCATCAGATGAAAGCAACATCACCTTCATGCTTGAATGGAAATAAGATATTTTCCTGTAATATGGACATCTATATATCAATAAAAAGCTGAAATTCACCACTTTTTAATGGAACCTGCCTAGTAAACTTATTCATATTTGAATATTTCATCAAAACTGTCCAAAATGAACAAAAAAAGGGGTGTTTTGTGTTAAATTTATGGGTGTCATCCCATTTCTGAGGCTAAATTCCACTGCCTTGTGGGAAAATTTCAAGTCAAAATGATAAATCGCTTGAAAGAGCATGTCAATAAGAGCAAAAATTGGGAACAAAAAGGGTACGCTTTCCAGCTCTAAAGAAAAATATTTTTGTTTACCTGAAAAGTGTCATTTTGACATCTGCAAATATGGCGGGATTTATAGTTGTCTCCCTTCACACTGAAGTGCTTATAAAAAAAATTTTAAAAAAGAAAATAAACCTGTTGTGGCATTTTTAATACAAAAATATATCTAAACAATCATAAAAGTTAAAAATATTACATGATTTTCACTTCAGGTATATGAATAGACAGGGATTCCCTTACCTGTGGTTAATGTATTTGGTAAAACTCACTAGTATTTTATACGAAACTGTGTCTTGCATCGTTTAAAGCATTATGATGCATGAATTCTCTGATGAAAGCAAATTTTTCTGTTTCGGTATCTTATTGCGAACACAATGGTACCTTATTTTTGTCGTTGCGATAAAAAATAGCGAAAACATACAGATTCTCATACAAGACCTTGCGATGAAGATTTTTGGATTTTTTGCATTCATGAACTGTTTTAAGCTGAAATGTGAAGCTTATATCAATACTATGCTTTTTAAACAATTTAACATAATTATCTTAATAAAAGTAATATTGTGATGGCAATTAAACATAGTTAATCTAAAAAAAACATTCAAAGGGAATTGTTTTTCACCTAGTTTTGCCATAAAATAGGGTCATTTTAAGTTTATTTAAGAATTTGGGTATTACAGATGGTTTGTGCAATACCCATTTAACATACTTTACTAGCTAAATGTAAAAAAAAGCATCTACTGTATACATGTGGTAGATGGTTAATGATAATTTTTAATTTTATGTACTATAAATGGTTTCTAAGTCACATATTGTTCCATCTGTGAATGCGAAAGACATGAAACGTCGCAAAAGTATGAAATGACGTCACATATTGCACAATGACTTTGAGTGTTTTACTGGTTACTATGGAGTTTTCATGAGAATTATGAATGTTACTGAGCCAAAATTGTACCAATACATTGGTCTTGTGTTTGTAAACAAATTGACAATTGTATCCAAGACCAAAATAAACCAAGTAGACCCTAAAAATGATTCATAAAGTAAGTATATATGCCTTTAAAAGCATTATGATGCATGAATTCTCTGATGAAAGCAAATTTTTCTGTTTCGGTATCTTATTGCGAACACAATGGTACCTTATTTTTGTCGTTGCGATAAAAAATAGCGAAAACATACAGATTCTCATACAAGACCTTGCGATGAAGATTTTTGGATTTTTTGCATTCATGAACTGTTTTAAGCTGAAATGTGAAGCTTATATCAATACTATGCTTTTTAAACAATTTAACATAATTATCTTAATAAAAGTAATATTGTGATGGCAATTAAACATAGTTAATCTAAAAAAAACATTCAAAGGGAATTGTTTTTCACCTAGTTTTGCCATAAAATAGGGTCATTTTAAGTTTATTTAAGAATTTGGGTATTACAGATGGTTTGTGCAATACCCATTTAACATACTTTACTAGCTAAATGTAAAAAAAAGCATCTACTGTATACATGTGGTAGATGGTTAATGATAATTTTTAATTTTATGTACTATAAATGGTTTCTAAGTCACATATTGTTCCATCTGTGAATGCGAAAGACATGAAACGTCGCAAAAGTATGAAATGACGTCACATATTGCACAATGACTTTGAGTGTTTTACTGGTTACTATGGAGTTTTCATGAGAATTATGAATGTTACTGAGCCAAAATTGTACCAATACATTGGTCTTGTGTTTGTAAACAAATTGACAATTGTATCCAAGACCAAAATAAACCAAGTAGACCCTAAAAATGATTCATAAAGTAAGTATATATGCCTTTAAAGGGTGCAAGGTATAGTTTTGCAAAGTGACGTCATCAGATGAAAGCAACATCACCTTCATGCTTGAATGGAAATAAGATATTTTCCTGTAATATGGACATCTATATATCAATAAAAAGCTGAAATTCACCACTTTTTAATGGAACCTGCCTAGTAAACTTATTCATATTTGAATATTTCATCAAAACTGTCCAAAATGAACAAAAAAAGGGGTGTTTTGTGTTAAATTTATGGGTGTCATCCCATTTCTGAGGCTAAATTCCACTGCCTTGTGGGAAAATTTCAAGTCAAAATGATAAATCGCTTGAAAGAGCATGTCAATAAGAGCAAAAATTGGGAACAAAAAGGGTACGCTTTCCAGCTCTAAAGAAAAATATTTTTGTTTACCTGAAAAGTGTCATTTTGACATCTGCAAATATGGCGGGATTTATAGTTGTCTCCCTTCACACTGAAGTGCTTATAAAAAAAATTTTAAAAAAGAAAATAAACCTGTTGTGGCATTTTTAATACAAAAATATATCTAAACAATCATAAAAGTTAAAAATATTACATGATTTTCACTTCAGGTATATGAATAGACAGGGATTCCCTTACCTGTGGTTAATGTATTTGGTAAAACTCACTAGTATTTTATACGAAACTGTGTCTTGCATCGTTTAAAGCATTATGATGCATGAATTCTCTGATGAAAGCAAATTTTTCTGTTTCGGTATCTTATTGCGAACACAATGGTACCTTATTTTTGTCGTTGCGATAAAAAATAGCGAAAACATACAGATTCTCATACAAGACCTTGCGATGAAGATTTTTGGATTTTTTGCATTCATGAACTGTTTTAAGCTGAAATGTGAAGCTTATATCAATACTATGCTTTTTAAACAATTTAACATAATTATCTTAATAAAAGTAATATTGTGATGGCAATTAAACATAGTTAATCTAAAAAAAACATTCAAAGGGAATTGTTTTTCACCTAGTTTTGCCATAAAATAGGGTCATTTTAAGTTTATTTAAGAATTTGGGTATTACAGATGGTTTGTGCAATACCCATTTAACATACTTTACTAGCTAAATGTAAAAAAAAGCATCTACTGTATACATGTGGTAGATGGTTAATGATAATTTTTAATTTTATGTACTATAAATGGTTTCTAAGTCACATATTGTTCCATCTGTGAATGCGAAAGACATGAAACGTCGCAAAAGTATGAAATGACGTCACATATTGCACAATGACTTTGAGTGTTTTACTGGTTACTATGGAGTTTTCATGAGAATTATGAATGTTACTGAGCCAAAATTGTACCAATACATTGGTCTTGTGTTTGTAAACAAATTGACAATTGTATCCAAGACCAAAATAAACCAAGTAGACCCTAAAAATGATTCATAAAGTAAGTATATATGCCTTTAAAGGGTGCAAGGTATAGTTTTGCAAAGTGACGTCATCAGATGAAAGCAACATCACCTTCATGCTTGAATGGAAATAAGATATTTTCCTGTAATATGGACATCTATATATCAATAAAAAGCTGAAATTCACCACTTTTTAATGGAACCTGCCTAGTAAACTTATTCATATTTGAATATTTCATCAAAACTGTCCAAAATGAACAAAAAAAGGGGTGTTTTGTGTTAAATTTATGGGTGTCATCCCATTTCTGAGGCTAAATTCCACTGCCTTGTGGGAAAATTTCAAGTCAAAATGATAAATCGCTTGAAAGAGCATGTCAATAAGAGCAAAAATTGGGAACAAAAAGGGTACGCTTTCCAGCTCTAAAGAAAAATATTTTTGTTTACCTGAAAAGTGTCATTTTGACATCTGCAAATATGGCGGGATTTATAGTTGTCTCCCTTCACACTGAAGTGCTTATAAAAAAAATTTTAAAAAAGAAAATAAACCTGTTGTGGCATTTTTAATACAAAAATATATCTAAACAATCATAAAAGTTAAAAATATTACATGATTTTCACTTCAGGTATATGAATAGACAGGGATTCCCTTACCTGTGGTTAATGTATTTGGTAAAACTCACTAGTATTTTATACGAAACTGTGTCTTGCATCGTTTAAAGCATTATGATGCATGAATTCTCTGATGAAAGCAAATTTTTCTGTTTCGGTATCTTATTGCGAACACAATGGTACCTTATTTTTGTCGTTGCGATAAAAAATAGCGAAAACATACAGATTCTCATACAAGACCTTGCGATGAAGATTTTTGGATTTTTTGCATTCATGAACTGTTTTAAGCTGAAATGTGAAGCTTATATCAATACTATGCTTTTTAAACAATTTAACATAATTATCTTAATAAAAGTAATATTGTGATGGCAATTAAACATAGTTAATCTAAAAAAAACATTCAAAGGGAATTGTTTTTCACCTAGTTTTGCCATAAAATAGGGTCATTTTAAGTTTATTTAAGAATTTGGGTATTACAGATGGTTTGTGCAATACCCATTTAACATACTTTACTAGCTAAATGTAAAAAAAAGCATCTACTGTATACATGTGGTAGATGGTTAATGATAATTTTTAATTTTATGTACTATAAATGGTTTCTAAGTCACATATTGTTCCATCTGTGAATGCGAAAGACATGAAACGTCGCAAAAGTATGAAATGACGTCACATATTGCACAATGACTTTGAGTGTTTTACTGGTTACTATGGAGTTTTCATGAGAATTATGAATGTTACTGAGCCAAAATTGTACCAATACATTGGTCTTGTGTTTGTAAACAAATTGACAATTGTATCCAAGACCAAAATAAACCAAGTAGACCCTAAAAATGATTCATAAAGTAAGTATATATGCCTTTAAAGGGTGCAAGGTATAGTTTTGCAAAGTGACGTCATCAGATGAAAGCAACATCACCTTCATGCTTGAATGGAAATAAGATATTTTCCTGTAATATGGACATCTATATATCAATAAAAAGCTGAAATTCACCACTTTTTAATGGAACCTGCCTAGTAAACTTATTCATATTTGAATATTTCATCAAAACTGTCCAAAATGAACAAAAAAAGGGGTGTTTTGTGTTAAATTTATGGGTGTCATCCCATTTCTGAGGCTAAATTCCACTGCCTTGTGGGAAAATTTCAAGTCAAAATGATAAATCGCTTGAAAGAGCATGTCAATAAGAGCAAAAATTGGGAACAAAAAGGGTACGCTTTCCAGCTCTAAAGAAAAATATTTTTGTTTACCTGAAAAGTGTCATTTTGACATCTGCAAATATGGCGGGATTTATAGTTGTCTCCCTTCACACTGAAGTGCTTATAAAAAAAATTTTAAAAAAGAAAATAAACCTGTTGTGGCATTTTTAATACAAAAATATATCTAAACAATCATAAAAGTTAAAAATATTACATGATTTTCACTTCAGGTATATGAATAGACAGGGATTCCCTTACCTGTGGTTAATGTATTTGGTAAAACTCACTAGTATTTTATACGAAACTGTGTCTTGCATCGTTTAAAGCATTATGATGCATGAATTCTCTGATGAAAGCAAATTTTTCTGTTTCGGTATCTTATTGCGAACACAATGGTACCTTATTTTTGTCGTTGCGATAAAAAATAGCGAAAACATACAGATTCTCATACAAGACCTTGCGATGAAGATTTTTGGATTTTTTGCATTCATGAACTGTTTTAAGCTGAAATGTGAAGCTTATATCAATACTATGCTTTTTAAACAATTTAACATAATTATCTTAATAAAAGTAATATTGTGATGGCAATTAAACATAGTTAATCTAAAAAAAACATTCAAAGGGAATTGTTTTTCACCTAGTTTTGCCATAAAATAGGGTCATTTTAAGTTTATTTAAGAATTTGGGTATTACAGATGGTTTGTGCAATACCCATTTAACATACTTTACTAGCTAAATGTAAAAAAAAGCATCTACTGTATACATGTGGTAGATGGTTAATGATAATTTTTAATTTTATGTACTATAAATGGTTTCTAAGTCACATATTGTTCCATCTGTGAATGCGAAAGACATGAAACGTCGCAAAAGTATGAAATGACGTCACATATTGCACAATGACTTTGAGTGTTTTACTGGTTACTATGGAGTTTTCATGAGAATTATGAATGTTACTGAGCCAAAATTGTACCAATACATTGGTCTTGTGTTTGTAAACAAATTGACAATTGTATCCAAGACCAAAATAAACCAAGTAGACCCTAAAAATGATTCATAAAGTAAGTATATATGCCTTTAAAGGGTGCAAGGTATAGTTTTGCAAAGTGACGTCATCAGATGAAAGCAACATCACCTTCATGCTTGAATGGAAATAAGATATTTTCCTGTAATATGGACATCTATATATCAATAAAAAGCTGAAATTCACCACTTTTTAATGGAACCTGCCTAGTAAACTTATTCATATTTGAATATTTCATCAAAACTGTCCAAAATGAACAAAAAAAGGGGTGTTTTGTGTTAAATTTATGGGTGTCATCCCATTTCTGAGGCTAAATTCCACTGCCTTGTGGGAAAATTTCAAGTCAAAATGATAAATCGCTTGAAAGAGCATGTCAATAAGAGCAAAAATTGGGAACAAAAAGGGTACGCTTTCCAGCTCTAAAGAAAAATATTTTTGTTTACCTGAAAAGTGTCATTTTGACATCTGCAAATATGGCGGGATTTATAGTTGTCTCCCTTCACACTGAAGTGCTTATAAAAAAAATTTTAAAAAAGAAAATAAACCTGTTGTGGCATTTTTAATACAAAAATATATCTAAACAATCATAAAAGTTAAAAATATTACATGATTTTCACTTCAGGTATATGAATAGACAGGGATTCCCTTACCTGTGGTTAATGTATTTGGTAAAACTCACTAGTATTTTATACGAAACTGTGTCTTGCATCGTTTAAAGCATTATGATGCATGAATTCTCTGATGAAAGCAAATTTTTCTGTTTCGGTATCTTATTGCGAACACAATGGTACCTTATTTTTGTCGTTGCGATAAAAAATAGCGAAAACATACAGATTCTCATACAAGACCTTGCGATGAAGATTTTTGGATTTTTTGCATTCATGAACTGTTTTAAGCTGAAATGTGAAGCTTATATCAATACTATGCTTTTTAAACAATTTAACATAATTATCTTAATAAAAGTAATATTGTGATGGCAATTAAACATAGTTAATCTAAAAAAAACATTCAAAGGGAATTGTTTTTCACCTAGTTTTGCCATAAAATAGGGTCATTTTAAGTTTATTTAAGAATTTGGGTATTACAGATGGTTTGTGCAATACCCATTTAACATACTTTACTAGCTAAATGTAAAAAAAAGCATCTACTGTATACATGTGGTAGATGGTTAATGATAATTTTTAATTTTATGTACTATAAATGGTTTCTAAGTCACATATTGTTCCATCTGTGAATGCGAAAGACATGAAACGTCGCAAAAGTATGAAATGACGTCACATATTGCACAATGACTTTGAGTGTTTTACTGGTTACTATGGAGTTTTCATGAGAATTATGAATGTTACTGAGCCAAAATTGTACCAATACATTGGTCTTGTGTTTGTAAACAAATTGACAATTGTATCCAAGACCAAAATAAACCAAGTAGACCCTAAAAATGATTCATAAAGTAAGTATATATGCCTTTAAAGGGTGCAAGGTATAGTTTTGCAAAGTGACGTCATCAGATGAAAGCAACATCACCTTCATGCTTGAATGGAAATAAGATATTTTCCTGTAATATGGACATCTATATATCAATAAAAAGCTGAAATTCACCACTTTTTAATGGAACCTGCCTAGTAAACTTATTCATATTTGAATATTTCATCAAAACTGTCCAAAATGAACAAAAAAAGGGGTGTTTTGTGTTAAATTTATGGGTGTCATCCCATTTCTGAGGCTAAATTCCACTGCCTTGTGGGAAAATTTCAAGTCAAAATGATAAATCGCTTGAAAGAGCATGTCAATAAGAGCAAAAATTGGGAACAAAAAGGGTACGCTTTCCAGCTCTAAAGAAAAATATTTTTGTTTACCTGAAAAGTGTCATTTTGACATCTGCAAATATGGCGGGATTTATAGTTGTCTCCCTTCACACTGAAGTGCTTATAAAAAAAATTTTAAAAAAGAAAATAAACCTGTTGTGGCATTTTTAATACAAAAATATATCTAAACAATCATAAAAGTTAAAAATATTACATGATTTTCACTTCAGGTATATGAATAGACAGGGATTCCCTTACCTGTGGTTAATGTATTTGGTAAAACTCACTAGTATTTTATACGAAACTGTGTCTTGCATCGTTTAAAGCATTATGATGCATGAATTCTCTGATGAAAGCAAATTTTTCTGTTTCGGTATCTTATTGCGAACACAATGGTACCTTATTTTTGTCGTTGCGATAAAAAATAGCGAAAACATACAGATTCTCATACAAGACCTTGCGATGAAGATTTTTGGATTTTTTGCATTCATGAACTGTTTTAAGCTGAAATGTGAAGCTTATATCAATACTATGCTTTTTAAACAATTTAACATAATTATCTTAATAAAAGTAATATTGTGATGGCAATTAAACATAGTTAATCTAAAAAAAACATTCAAAGGGAATTGTTTTTCACCTAGTTTTGCCATAAAATAGGGTCATTTTAAGTTTATTTAAGAATTTGGGTATTACAGATGGTTTGTGCAATACCCATTTAACATACTTTACTAGCTAAATGTAAAAAAAAGCATCTACTGTATACATGTGGTAGATGGTTAATGATAATTTTTAATTTTATGTACTATAAATGGTTTCTAAGTCACATATTGTTCCATCTGTGAATGCGAAAGACATGAAACGTCGCAAAAGTATGAAATGACGTCACATATTGCACAATGACTTTGAGTGTTTTACTGGTTACTATGGAGTTTTCATGAGAATTATGAATGTTACTGAGCCAAAATTGTACCAATACATTGGTCTTGTGTTTGTAAACAAATTGACAATTGTATCCAAGACCAAAATAAACCAAGTAGACCCTAAAAATGATTCATAAAGTAAGTATATATGCCTTTAAAGGGTGCAAGGTATAGTTTTGCAAAGTGACGTCATCAGATGAAAGCAACATCACCTTCATGCTTGAATGGAAATAAGATATTTTCCTGTAATATGGACATCTATATATCAATAAAAAGCTGAAATTCACCACTTTTTAATGGAACCTGCCTAGTAAACTTATTCATATTTGAATATTTCATCAAAACTGTCCAAAATGAACAAAAAAAGGGGTGTTTTGTGTTAAATTTATGGGTGTCATCCCATTTCTGAGGCTAAATTCCACTGCCTTGTGGGAAAATTTCAAGTCAAAATGATAAATCGCTTGAAAGAGCATGTCAATAAGAGCAAAAATTGGGAACAAAAAGGGTACGCTTTCCAGCTCTAAAGAAAAATATTTTTGTTTACCTGAAAAGTGTCATTTTGACATCTGCAAATATGGCGGGATTTATAGTTGTCTCCCTTCACACTGAAGTGCTTATAAAAAAAATTTTAAAAAAGAAAATAAACCTGTTGTGGCATTTTTAATACAAAAATATATCTAAACAATCATAAAAGTTAAAAATATTACATGATTTTCACTTCAGGTATATGAATAGACAGGGATTCCCTTACCTGTGGTTAATGTATTTGGTAAAACTCACTAGTATTTTATACGAAACTGTGTCTTGCATCGTTTAAAGCATTATGATGCATGAATTCTCTGATGAAAGCAAATTTTTCTGTTTCGGTATCTTATTGCGAACACAATGGTACCTTATTTTTGTCGTTGCGATAAAAAATAGCGAAAACATACAGATTCTCATACAAGACCTTGCGATGAAGATTTTTGGATTTTTTGCATTCATGAACTGTTTTAAGCTGAAATGTGAAGCTTATATCAATACTATGCTTTTTAAACAATTTAACATAATTATCTTAATAAAAGTAATATTGTGATGGCAATTAAACATAGTTAATCTAAAAAAAACATTCAAAGGGAATTGTTTTTCACCTAGTTTTGCCATAAAATAGGGTCATTTTAAGTTTATTTAAGAATTTGGGTATTACAGATGGTTTGTGCAATACCCATTTAACATACTTTACTAGCTAAATGTAAAAAAAAGCATCTACTGTATACATGTGGTAGATGGTTAATGATAATTTTTAATTTTATGTACTATAAATGGTTTCTAAGTCACATATTGTTCCATCTGTGAATGCGAAAGACATGAAACGTCGCAAAAGTATGAAATGACGTCACATATTGCACAATGACTTTGAGTGTTTTACTGGTTACTATGGAGTTTTCATGAGAATTATGAATGTTACTGAGCCAAAATTGTACCAATACATTGGTCTTGTGTTTGTAAACAAATTGACAATTGTATCCAAGACCAAAATAAACCAAGTAGACCCTAAAAATGATTCATAAAGTAAGTATATATGCCTTTAAAGGGTGCAAGGTATAGTTTTGCAAAGTGACGTCATCAGATGAAAGCAACATCACCTTCATGCTTGAATGGAAATAAGATATTTTCCTGTAATATGGACATCTATATATCAATAAAAAGCTGAAATTCACCACTTTTTAATGGAACCTGCCTAGTAAACTTATTCATATTTGAATATTTCATCAAAACTGTCCAAAATGAACAAAAAAAGGGGTGTTTTGTGTTAAATTTATGGGTGTCATCCCATTTCTGAGGCTAAATTCCACTGCCTTGTGGGAAAATTTCAAGTCAAAATGATAAATCGCTTGAAAGAGCATGTCAATAAGAGCAAAAATTGGGAACAAAAAGGGTACGCTTTCCAGCTCTAAAGAAAAATATTTTTGTTTACCTGAAAAGTGTCATTTTGACATCTGCAAATATGGCGGGATTTATAGTTGTCTCCCTTCACACTGAAGTGCTTATAAAAAAAAATTTTAAAAAAGAAAATAAACCTGTTGTGGCATTTTTAATACAAAAATATATCTAAACAATCATAAAAGTTAAAAATATTACATGATTTTCACTTCAGGTATATGAATAGACAGGGATTCCCTTACCTGTGGTTAATGTATTTGGTAAAACTCACTAGTATTTTATACGAAACTGTGTCTTGCATCGTTTAAAGCATTATGATGCATGAATTCTCTGATGAAAGCAAATTTTTCTGTTTCGGTATCTTATTGCGAACACAATGGTACCTTATTTTTGTCGTTGCGATAAAAAATAGCGAAAACATACAGATTCTCATACAAGACCTTGCGATGAAGATTTTTGGATTTTTTGCATTCATGAACTGTTTTAAGCTGAAATGTGAAGCTTATATCAATACTATGCTTTTTAAACAATTTAACATAATTATCTTAATAAAAGTAATATTGTGATGGCAATTAAACATAGTTAATCTAAAAAAAACATTCAAAGGGAATTGTTTTTCACCTAGTTTTGCCATAAAATAGGGTCATTTTAAGTTTATTTAAGAATTTGGGTATTACAGATGGTTTGTGCAATACCCATTTAACATACTTTACTAGCTAAATGTAAAAAAAAGCATCTACTGTATACATGTGGTAGATGGTTAATGATAATTTTTAATTTTATGTACTATAAATGGTTTCTAAGTCACATATTGTTCCATCTGTGAATGCGAAAGACATGAAACGTCGCAAAAGTATGAAATGACGTCACATATTGCACAATGACTTTGAGTGTTTTACTGGTTACTATGGAGTTTTCATGAGAATTATGAATGTTACTGAGCCAAAATTGTACCAATACATTGGTCTTGTGTTTGTAAACAAATTGACAATTGTATCCAAGACCAAAATAAACCAAGTAGACCCTAAAAATGATTCATAAAGTAAGTATATATGCCTTTAAAGGGTGCAAGGTATAGTTTTGCAAAGTGACGTCATCAGATGAAAGCAACATCACCTTCATGCTTGAATGGAAATAAGATATTTTCCTGTAATATGGACATCTATATATCAATAAAAAGCTGAAATTCACCACTTTTTAATGGAACCTGCCTAGTAAACTTATTCATATTTGAATATTTCATCAAAACTGTCCAAAATGAACAAAAAAAGGGGTGTTTTGTGTTAAATTTATGGGTGTCATCCCATTTCTGAGGCTAAATTCCACTGCCTTGTGGGAAAATTTCAAGTCAAAATGATAAATCGCTTGAAAGAGCATGTCAATAAGAGCAAAAATTGGGAACAAAAAGGGTACGCTTTCCAGCTCTAAAGAAAAATATTTTTGTTTACCTGAAAAGTGTCATTTTGACATCTGCAAATATGGCGGGATTTATAGTTGTCTCCCTTCACACTGAAGTGCTTATAAAAAAAATTTTAAAAAAGAAAATAAACCTGTTGTGGCATTTTTAATACAAAAATATATCTAAACAATCATAAAAGTTAAAAATATTACATGATTTTCACTTCAGGTATATGAATAGACAGGGATTCCCTTACCTGTGGTTAATGTATTTGGTAAAACTCACTAGTATTTTATACGAA
The DNA here is from genome assembly GCA_963971305.1 of Arcuatula senhousia. Lineage (NCBI taxonomy): Eukaryota > Metazoa > Mollusca > Bivalvia > Mytilida > Mytilidae > Arcuatula > Arcuatula senhousia. The sequence goes on along the minus strand of CAXARO010000157.1, from coordinate 41,442 downwards.
ACTATGTCTTGCATCGTTTAAAGCATTATGATGCATGAATTCTCTGATGAAAGCAAATTTTTCTGTTTCGGTATCTTATTGCGAACACAATGGTACCTTATTTTTGTCGTTGCGATAAAAAATAGCGAAAACATACAGATTCTCATACAAGACCTTGCGATGAAGATTTTTGGATTTTTTGCATTCATGAACTGTTTTAAGCTGAAATGTGAAGCTTATATCAATACTATGCTTTTTAAACAATTTAACATAATTATCTTAATAAAAGTAATATTGTGATGGCAATTAAACATAGTTAATCTAAAAAAAACATTCAAAGGGAATTGTTTTTCACCTAGTTTTGCCATAAAATAGGGTCATTTTAAGTTTATTTAAGAATTTGGGTATTACAGATGGTTTGTGCAATACCCATTTAACATACTTTACTAGCTAAATGTAAAAAAAAGCATCTACTGTATACATGTGGTAGATGGTTAATGATAATTTTTAATTTTATGTACTATAAATGGTTTCTAAGTCACATATTGTTCCATCTGTGAATGCGAAAGACATGAAACGTCGCAAAAGTATGAAATGACGTCACATATTGCACAATGACTTTGAGTGTTTTACTGGTTACTATGGAGTTTTCATGAGAATTATGAATGTTACTGAGCCAAAATTGTACCAATACATTGGTCTTGTGTTTGTAAACAAATTGACAATTGTATCCAAGACCAAAATAAACCAAGTAGACCCTAAAAATGATTCATAAAGTAAGTATATATGCCTTTAAAGGGTGCAAGGTATAGTTTTGCAAAGTGACGTCATCAGATGAAAGCAACATCACCTTCATGCTTGAATGGAAATAAGATATTTTCCTGTAATATGGACATCTATATATCAATAAAAAGCTGAAATTCACCACTTTTTAATGGAACCTGCCTAGTAAACTTATTCATATTTGAATATTTCATCAAAACTGTCCAAAATGAACAAAAAAAGGGGTGTTTTGTGTTAAATTTATGGGTGTCATCCCATTTCTGAGGCTAAATTCCACTGCCTTGTGGGAAAATTTCAAGTCAAAATGATAAATCGCTTGAAAGAGCATGTCAATAAGAGCAAAAATTGGGAACAAAAAGGGTACGCTTTCCAGCTCTAAAGAAAAATATTTTTGTTTACCTGAAAAGTGTCATTTTGACATCTGCAAATATGGCGGGATTTATAGTTGTCTCCCTTCACACTGAAGTGCTTATAAAAAAAATTTTAAAAAAGAAAATAAACCTGTTGTGGCATTTTTAATACAAAAATATATCTAAACAATCATAAAAGTTAAAAATATTACATGATTTTCACTTCAGGTATATGAATAGACAGGGATTCCCTTACCTGTGGTTAATGTATTTGGTAAAACTCACTAGTATTTTATACGAAACTGTGTCTTGCATCGTTTAAAGCATTATGATGCATGAATTCTCTGATGAAAGCAAATTTTTCTGTTTCGGTATCTTATTGCGAACACAATGGTACCTTATTTTTGTCGTTGCGATAAAAAATAGCGAAAACATACAGATTCTCATACAAGACCTTGCGATGAAGATTTTTGGATTTTTTGCATTCATGAACTGTTTTAAGCTGAAATGTGAAGCTTATATCAATACTATGCTTTTTAAACAATTTAACATAATTATCTTAATAAAAGTAATATTGTGATGGCAATTAAACATAGTTAATCTAAAAAAAACATTCAAAGGGAATTGTTTTTCACCTAGTTTTGCCATAAAATAGGGTCATTTTAAGTTTATTTAAGAATTTGGGTATTACAGATGGTTTGTGCAATACCCATTTAACATACTTTACTAGCTAAATGTAAAAAAAAGCATCTACTGTATACATGTGGTAGATGGTTAATGATAATTTTTAATTTTATGTACTATAAATGGTTTCTAAGTCACATATTGTTCCATCTGTGAATGCGAAAGACATGAAACGTCGCAAAAGTATGAAATGACGTCACATATTGCACAATGACTTTGAGTGTTTTACTGGTTACTATGGAGTTTTCATGAGAATTATGAATGTTACTGAGCCAAAATTGTACCAATACATTGGTCTTGTGTTTGTAAACAAATTGACAATTGTATCCAAGACCAAAATAAACCAAGTAGACCCTAAAAATGATTCATAAAGTAAGTATATATGCCTTTAAAGGGTGCAAGGTATAGTTTTGCAAAGTGACGTCATCAGATGAAAGCAACATCACCTTCATGCTTGAATGGAAATAAGATATTTTCCTGTAATATGGACATCTATATATCAATAAAAAGCTGAAATTCACCACTTTTTAATGGAACCTGCCTAGTAAACTTATTCATATTTGAATATTTCATCAAAACTGTCCAAAATGAACAAAAAAAGGGGTGTTTTGTGTTAAATTTATGGGTGTCATCCCATTTCTGAGGCTAAATTCCACTGCCTTGTGGGAAAATTTCAAGTCAAAATGATAAATCGCTTGAAAGAGCATGTCAATAAGAGCAAAAATTGGGAACAAAAAGGGTACGCTTTCCAGCTCTAAAGAAAAATATTTTTGTTTACCTGAAAAGTGTCATTTTGACATCTGCAAATATGGCGGGATTTATAGTTGTCTCCCTTCACACTGAAGTGCTTATAAAAAAAATTTTAAAAAAGAAAATAAACCTGTTGTGGCATTTTTAATACAAAAATATATCTAAACAATCATAAAAGTTAAAAATATTACATGATTTTCACTTCAGGTATATGAATAGACAGGGATTCCCTTACCTGTGGTTAATGTATTTGGTAAAACTCACTAGTATTTTATACGAAACTGTGTCTTGCATCGTTTAAAGCATTATGATGCATGAATTCTCTGATGAAAGCAAATTTTTCTGTTTCGGTATCTTATTGCGAACACAATGGTACCTTATTTTTGTCGTTGCGATAAAAAATAGCGAAAACATACAGATTCTCATACAAGACCTTGCGATGAAGATTTTTGGATTTTTTGCATTCATGAACTGTTTTAAGCTGAAATGTGAAGCTTATATCAATACTATGCTTTTTAAACAATTTAACATAATTATCTTAATAAAAGTAATATTGTGATGGCAATTAAACATAGTTAATCTAAAAAAAACATTCAAAGGGAATTGTTTTTCACCTAGTTTTGCCATAAAATAGGGTCATTTTAAGTTTATTTAAGAATTTGGGTATTACAGATGGTTTGTGCAATACCCATTTAACATACTTTACTAGCTAAATGTAAAAAAAAGCATCTACTGTATACATGTGGTAGATGGTTAATGATAATTTTTAATTTTATGTACTATAAATGGTTTCTAAGTCACATATTGTTCCATCTGTGAATGCGAAAGACATGAAACGTCGCAAAAGTATGAAATGACGTCACATATTGCACAATGACTTTGAGTGTTTTACTGGTTACTATGGAGTTTTCATGAGAATTATGAATGTTACTGAGCCAAAATTGTACCAATACATTGGTCTTGTGTTTGTAAACAAATTGACAATTGTATCCAAGACCAAAATAAACCAAGTAGACCCTAAAAATGATTCATAAAGTAAGTATATATGCCTTTAAAGGGTGCAAGGTATAGTTTTGCAAAGTGACGTCATCAGATGAAAGCAACATCACCTTCATGCTTGAATGGAAATAAGATATTTTCCTGTAATATGGACATCTATATATCAATAAAAAGCTGAAATTCACCACTTTTTAATGGAACCTGCCTAGTAAACTTATTCATATTTGAATATTTCATCAAAACTGTCCAAAATGAACAAAAAAAGGGGTGTTTTGTGTTAAATTTATGGGTGTCATCCCATTTCTGAGGCTAAATTCCACTGCCTTGTGGGAAAATTTCAAGTCAAAATGATAAATCGCTTGAAAGAGCATGTCAATAAGAGCAAAAATTGGGAACAAAAAGGGTACGCTTTCCAGCTCTAAAGAAAAATATTTTTGTTTACCTGAAAAGTGTCATTTTGACATCTGCAAATATGGCGGGATTTATAGTTGTCTCCCTTCACACTGAAGTGCTTATAAAAAAAATTTTAAAAAAGAAAATAAACCTGTTGTGGCATTTTTAATACAAAAATATATCTAAACAATCATAAAAGTTAAAAATATTACATGATTTTCACTTCAGGTATATGAATAGACAGGGATTCCCTTACCTGTGGTTAATGTATTTGGTAAAACTCACTAGTATTTTATACGAAACTGTGTCTTGCATCGTTTAAAGCATTATGATGCATGAATTCTCTGATGAAAGCAAATTTTTCTGTTTCGGTATCTTATTGCGAACACAATGGTACCTTATTTTTGTCGTTGCGATAAAAAATAGCGAAAACATACAGATTCTCATACAAGACCTTGCGATGAAGATTTTTGGATTTTTTGCATTCATGAACTGTTTTAAGCTGAAATGTGAAGCTTATATCAATACTATGCTTTTTAAACAATTTAACATAATTATCTTAATAAAAGTAATATTGTGATGGCAATTAAACATAGTTAATCTAAAAAAAACATTCAAAGGGAATTGTTTTTCACCTAGTTTTGCCATAAAATAGGGTCATTTTAAGTTTATTTAAGAATTTGGGTATTACAGATGGTTTGTGCAATACCCATTTAACATACTTTACTAGCTAAATGTAAAAAAAAGCATCTACTGTATACATGTGGTAGATGGTTAATGATAATTTTTAATTTTATGTACTATAAATGGTTTCTAAGTCACATATTGTTCCATCTGTGAATGCGAAAGACATGAAACGTCGCAAAAGTATGAAATGACGTCACATATTGCACAATGACTTTGAGTGTTTTACTGGTTACTATGGAGTTTTCATGAGAATTATGAATGTTACTGAGCCAAAATTGTACCAATACATTGGTCTTGTGTTTGTAAACAAATTGACAATTGTATCCAAGACCAAAATAAACCAAGTAGACCCTAAAAATGATTCATAAAGTAAGTATATATGCCTTTAAAGGGTGCAAGGTATAGTTTTGCAAAGTGACGTCATCAGATGAAAGCAACATCACCTTCATGCTTGAATGGAAATAAGATATTTTCCTGTAATATGGACATCTATATATCAATAAAAAGCTGAAATTCACCACTTTTTAATGGAACCTGCCTAGTAAACTTATTCATATTTGAATATTTCATCAAAACTGTCCAAAATGAACAAAAAAAGGGGTGTTTTGTGTTAAATTTATGGGTGTCATCCCATTTCTGAGGCTAAATTCCACTGCCTTGTGGGAAAATTTCAAGTCAAAATGATAAATCGCTTGAAAGAGCATGTCAATAAGAGCAAAAATTGGGAACAAAAAGGGTACGCTTTCCAGCTCTAAAGAAAAATATTTTTGTTTACCTGAAAAGTGTCATTTTGACATCTGCAAATATGGCGGGATTTATAGTTGTCTCCCTTCACACTGAAGTGCTTATAAAAAAAATTTTAAAAAAGAAAATAAACCTGTTGTGGCATTTTTAATACAAAAATATATCTAAACAATCATAAAAGTTAAAAATATTACATGATTTTCACTTCAGGTATATGAATAGACAGGGATTCCCTTACCTGTGGTTAATGTATTTGGTAAAACTCACTAGTATTTTATACGAAACTGTGTCTTGCATCGTTTAAAGCATTATGATGCATGAATTCTCTGATGAAAGCAAATTTTTCTGTTTCGGTATCTTATTGCGAACACAATGGTACCTTATTTTTGTCGTTGCGATAAAAAATAGCGAAAACATACAGATTCTCATACAAGACCTTGCGATGAAGATTTTTGGATTTTTTGCATTCATGAACTGTTTTAAGCTGAAATGTGAAGCTTATATCAATACTATGCTTTTTAAACAATTTAACATAATTATCTTAATAAAAGTAATATTGTGATGGCAATTAAACATAGTTAATCTAAAAAAAACATTCAAAGGGAATTGTTTTTCACCTAGTTTTGCCATAAAATAGGGTCATTTTAAGTTTATTTAAGAATTTGGGTATTACAGATGGTTTGTGCAATACCCATTTAACATACTTTACTAGCTAAATGTAAAAAAAAGCATCTACTGTATACATGTGGTAGATGGTTAATGATAATTTTTAATTTTATGTACTATAAATGGTTTCTAAGTCACATATTGTTCCATCTGTGAATGCGAAAGACATGAAACGTCGCAAAAGTATGAAATGACGTCACATATTGCACAATGACTTTGAGTGTTTTACTGGTTACTATGGAGTTTTCATGAGAATTATGAATGTTACTGAGCCAAAATTGTACCAATACATTGGTCTTGTGTTTGTAAACAAATTGACAATTGTATCCAAGACCAAAATAAACCAAGTAGACCCTAAAAATGATTCATAAAGTAAGTATATATGCCTTTAAAGGGTGCAAGGTATAGTTTTGCAAAGTGACGTCATCAGATGAAAGCAACATCACCTTCATGCTTGAATGGAAATAAGATATTTTCCTGTAATATGGACATCTATATATCAATAAAAAGCTGAAATTCACCACTTTTTAATGGAACCTGCCTAGTAAACTTATTCATATTTGAATATTTCATCAAAACTGTCCAAAATGAACAAAAAAAGGGGTGTTTTGTGTTAAATTTATGGGTGTCATCCCATTTCTGAGGCTAAATTCCACTGCCTTGTGGGAAAATTTCAAGTCAAAATGATAAATCGCTTGAAAGAGCATGTCAATAAGAGCAAAAATTGGGAACAAAAAGGGTACGCTTTCCAGCTCTAAAGAAAAATATTTTTGTTTACCTGAAAAGTGTCATTTTGACATCTGCAAATATGGCGGGATTTATAGTTGTCTCCCTTCACACTGAAGTGCTTATAAAAAAAATTTTAAAAAAGAAAATAAACCTGTTGTGGCATTTTTAATACAAAAATATATCTAAACAATCATAAAAGTTAAAAATATTACATGATTTTCACTTCAGGTATATGAATAGACAGGGATTCCCTTACCTGTGGTTAATGTATTTGGTAAAACTCACTAGTATTTTATACGAAACTGTGTCTTGCATCGTTTAAAGCATTATGATGCATGAATTCTCTGATGAAAGCAAATTTTTCTGTTTCGGTATCTTATTGCGAACACAATGGTACCTTATTTTTGTCGTTGCGATAAAAAATAGCGAAAACATACAGATTCTCATACAAGACCTTGCGATGAAGATTTTTGGATTTTTTGCATTCATGAACTGTTTTAAGCTGAAATGTGAAGCTTATATCAATACTATGCTTTTTAAACAATTTAACATAATTATCTTAATAAAAGTAATATTGTGATGGCAATTAAACATAGTTAATCTAAAAAAAACATTCAAAGGGAATTGTTTTTCACCTAGTTTTGCCATAAAATAGGGTCATTTTAAGTTTATTTAAGAATTTGGGTATTACAGATGGTTTGTGCAATACCCATTTAACATACTTTACTAGCTAAATGTAAAAAAAAGCATCTACTGTATACATGTGGTAGATGGTTAATGATAATTTTTAATTTTATGTACTATAAATGGTTTCTAAGTCACATATTGTTCCATCTGTGAATGCGAAAGACATGAAACGTCGCAAAAGTATGAAATGACGTCACATATTGCACAATGACTTTGAGTGTTTTACTGGTTACTATGGAGTTTTCATGAGAATTATGAATGTTACTGAGCCAAAATTGTACCAATACATTGGTCTTGTGTTTGTAAACAAATTGACAATTGTATCCAAGACCAAAATAAACCAAGTAGACCCTAAAAATGATTCATAAAGTAAGTATATATGCCTTTAAAGGGTGCAAGGTATAGTTTTGCAAAGTGACGTCATCAGATGAAAGCAACATCACCTTCATGCTTGAATGGAAATAAGATATTTTCCTGTAATATGGACATCTATATATCAATAAAAAGCTGAAATTCACCACTTTTTAATGGAACCTGCCTAGTAAACTTATTCATATTTGAATATTTCATCAAAACTGTCCAAAATGAACAAAAAAAGGGGTGTTTTGTGTTAAATTTATGGGTGTCATCCCATTTCTGAGGCTAAATTCCACTGCCTTGTGGGAAAATTTCAAGTCAAAATGATAAATCGCTTGAAAGAGCATGTCAATAAGAGCAAAAATTGGGAACAAAAAGGGTACGCTTTCCAGCTCTAAAGAAAAATATTTTTGTTTACCTGAAAAGTGTCATTTTGACATCTGCAAATATGGCGGGATTTATAGTTGTCTCCCTTCACACTGAAGTGCTTATAAAAAAAATTTTAAAAAAGAAAATAAACCTGTTGTGGCATTTTTAATACAAAAATATATCTAAACAATCATAAAAGTTAAAAATATTACATGATTTTCACTTCAGGTATATGAATAGACAGGGATTCCCTTACCTGTGGTTAATGTATTTGGTAAAACTCACTAGTATTTTATACGAAACTGTGTCTTGCATCGTTTAAAGCATTATGATGCATGAATTCTCTGATGAAAGCAAATTTTTCTGTTTCGGTATCTTATTGCGAACACAATGGTACCTTATTTTTGTCGTTGCGATAAAAAATAGCGAAAACATACAGATTCTCATACAAGACCTTGCGATGAAGATTTTTGGATTTTTTGCATTCATGAACTGTTTTAAGCTGAAATGTGAAGCTTATATCAATACTATGCTTTTTAAACAATTTAACATAATTATCTTAATAAAAGTAATATTGTGATGGCAATTAAACATAGTTAATCTAAAAAAAACATTCAAAGGGAATTGTTTTTCACCTAGTTTTGCCATAAAATAGGGTCATTTTAAGTTTATTTAAGAATTTGGGTATTACAGATGGTTTGTGCAATACCCATTTAACATACTTTACTAGCTAAATGTAAAAAAAAGCATCTACTGTATACATGTGGTAGATGGTTAATGATAATTTTTAATTTTATGTACTATAAATGGTTTCTAAGTCACATATTGTTCCATCTGTGAATGCGAAAGACATGAAACGTCGCAAAAGTATGAAATGACGTCACATATTGCACAATGACTTTGAGTGTTTTACTGGTTACTATGGAGTTTTCATGAGAATTATGAATGTTACTGAGCCAAAATTGTACCAATACATTGGTCTTGTGTTTGTAAACAAATTGACAATTGTATCCAAGACCAAAATAAACCAAGTAGACCCTAAAAATGATTCATAAAGTAAGTATATATGCCTTTAAAGGGTGCAAGGTATAGTTTTGCAAAGTGACGTCATCAGATGAAAGCAACATCACCTTCATGCTTGAATGGAAATAAGATATTTTCCTGTAATATGGACATCTATATATCAATAAAAAGCTGAAATTCACCACTTTTTAATGGAACCTGCCTAGTAAACTTATTCATATTTGAATATTTCATCAAAACTGTCCAAAATGAACAAAAAAAGGGGTGTTTTGTGTTAAATTTATGGGTGTCATCCCATTTCTGAGGCTAAATTCCACTGCCTTGTGGGAAAATTTCAAGTCAAAATGATAAATCGCTTGAAAGAGCATGTCAATAAGAGCAAAAATTGGGAACAAAAAGGGTACGCTTTCCAGCTCTAAAGAAAAATATTTTTGTTTACCTGAAAAGTGTCATTTTGACATCTGCAAATATGGCGGGATTTATAGTTGTCTCCCTTCACACTGAAGTGCTTATAAAAAAAATTTTAAAAAAGAAAATAAACCTGTTGTGGCATTTTTAATACAAAAATATATCTAAACAATCATAAAAGTTAAAAATATTACATGATTTTCACTTCAGGTATATGAATAGACAGGGATTCCCTTACCTGTGGTTAATGTATTTGGTAAAACTCACTAGTATTTTATACGAAACTGTGTCTTGCATCGTTTAAAGCATTATGATGCATGAATTCTCTGATGAAAGCAAATTTTTCTGTTTCGGTATCTTATTGCGAACACAATGGTACCTTATTTTTGTCGTTGCGATAAAAAATAGCGAAAACATACAGATTCTCATACAAGACCTTGCGATGAAGATTTTTGGATTTTTTGCATTCATGAACTGTTTTAAGCTGAAATGTGAAGCTTATATCAATACTATGCTTTTTAAACAATTTAACATAATTATCTTAATAAAAGTAATATTGTGATGGCAATTAAACATAGTTAATCTAAAAAAAACATTCAAAGGGAATTGTTTTTCACCTAGTTTTGCCATAAAATAGGGTCATTTTAAGTTTATTTAAGAATTTGGGTATTACAGATGGTTTGTGCAATACCCATTTAACATACTTTACTAGCTAAATGTAAAAAAAAGCATCTACTGTATACATGTGGTAGATGGTTAATGATAATTTTTAATTTTATGTACTATAAATGGTTTCTAAGTCACATATTGTTCCATCTGTGAATGCGAAAGACATGAAACGTCGCAAAAGTATGAAATGACGTCACATATTGCACAATGACTTTGAGTGTTTTACTGGTTACTATGGAGTTTTCATGAGAATTATGAATGTTACTGAGCCAAAATTGTACCAATACATTGGTCTTGTGTTTGTAAACAAATTGACAATTGTATCCAAGACCAAAATAAACCAAGTAGACCCTAAAAATGATTCATAAAGTAAGTATATATGCCTTTAAAGGGTGCAAGGTATAGTTTTGCAAAGTGACGTCATCAGATGAAAGCAACATCACCTTCATGCTTGAATGGAAATAAGATATTTTCCTGTAATATGGACATCTATATATCAATAAAAAGCTGAAATTCACCACTTTTTAATGGAACCTGCCTAGTAAACTTATTCATATTTGAATATTTCATCAAAACTGTCCAAAATGAACAAAAAAAGGGGTGTTTTGTGTTAAATTTATGGGTGTCATCCCATTTCTGAGGCTAAATTCCACTGCCTTGTGGGAAAATTTCAAGTCAAAATGATAAATCGCTTGAAAGAGCATGTCAATAAGAGCAAAAATTGGGAACAAAAAGGGTACGCTTTCCAGCTCTAAAGAAAAATATTTTTGTTTACCTGAAAAGTGTCATTTTGACATCTGCAAATATGGCGGGATTTATAGTTGTCTCCCTTCACACTGAAGTGCTTATAAAAAAAATTTTAAAAAAGAAAATAAACCTGTTGTGGCATTTTTAATACAAAAATATATCTAAACAATCATAAAAGTTAAAAATATTACATGATTTTCACTTCAGGTATATGAATAGACAGGGATTCCCTTACCTGTGGTTAATGTATTTGGTAAAACTCACTAGTATTTTATACGAAACTGTGTCTTGCATCGTTTAAAGCATTATGATGCATGAATTCTCTGATGAAAGCAAATTTTTCTGTTTCGGTATCTTATTGCGAACACAATGGTACCTTATTTTTGTCGTTGCGATAAAAAATAGCGAAAACATACAGATTCTCATACAAGACCTTGCGATGAAGATTTTTGGATTTTTTGCATTCATGAACTGTTTTAAGCTGAAATGTGAAGCTTATATCAATACTATGCTTTTTAAACAATTTAACATAATTATCTTAATAAAAGTAATATTGTGATGGCAATTAAACATAGTTAATCTAAAAAAAACATTCAAAGGGAATTGTTTTTCACCTAGTTTTGCCATAAAATAGGGTCATTTTAAGTTTATTTAAGAATTTGGGTATTACAGATGGTTTGTGCAATACCCATTTAACATACTTTACTAGCTAAATGTAAAAAAAAGCATCTACTGTATACATGTGGTAGATGGTTAATGATAATTTTTAATTTTATGTACTATAAATGGTTTCTAAGTCACATATTGTTCCATCTGTGAATGCGAAAGACATGAAACGTCGCAAAAGTATGAAATGACGTCACATATTGCACAATGACTTTGAGTGTTTTACTGGTTACTATGGAGTTTTCATGAGAATTATGAATGTTACTGAGCCAAAATTGTACCAATACATTGGTCTTGTGTTTGTAAACAAATTGACAATTGTATCCAAGACCAAAATAAACCAAGTAGACCCTAAAAATGATTCATAAAGTAAGTATATATGCCTTTAAAGGGTGCAAGGTATAGTTTTGCAAAGTGACGTCATCAGATGAAAGCAACATCACCTTCATGCTTGAATGGAAATAAGATATTTTCCTGTAATATGGACATCTATATATCAATAAAAAGCTGAAATTCACCACTTTTTAATGGAACCTGCCTAGTAAACTTATTCATATTTGAATATTTCATCAAAACTGTCCAAAATGAACAAAAAAAGGGGTGTTTTGTGTTAAATTTATGGGTGTCATCCCATTTCTGAGGCTAAATTCCACTGCCTTGTGGGAAAATTTCAAGTCAAAATGATAAATCGCTTGAAAGAGCATGTCAATAAGAGCAAAAATTGGGAACAAAAAGGGTACGCTTTCCAGCTCTAAAGAAAAATATTTTTGTTTACCTGAAAAGTGTCATTTTGACATCTGCAAATATGGCGGGATTTATAGTTGTCTCCCTTCACACTGAAGTGCTTATAAAAAAAAATTTTAAAAAAGAAAATAAACCTGTTGTGGCATTTTTAATACAAAAATATATCTAAACAATCATAAAAGTTAAAAATATTACATGATTTTCACTTCAGGTATATGAATAGACAGGGATTCCCTTACCTGTGGTTAATGTATTTGGTAAAACTCACTAGTATTTTATACGAAACTGTGTCTTGCATCGTTTAAAGCATTATGATGCATGAATTCTCTGATGAAAGCAAATTTTTCTGTTTCGGTATCTTATTGCGAACACAATGGTACCTTATTTTTGTCGTTGCGATAAAAAATAGCGAAAACATACAGATTCTCATACAAGACCTTGCGATGAAGATTTTTGGATTTTTTGCATTCATGAACTGTTTTAAGCTGAAATGTGAAGCTTATATCAATACTATGCTTTTTAAACAATTTAACATAATTATCTTAATAAAAGTAATATTGTGATGGCAATTAAACATAGTTAATCTAAAAAAAACATTCAAAGGGAATTGTTTTTCACCTAGTTTTGCCATAAAATAGGGTCATTTTAAGTTTATTTAAGAATTTGGGTATTACAGATGGTTTGTGCAATACCCATTTAACATACTTTACTAGCTAAATGTAAAAAAAAGCATCTACTGTATACATGTGGTAGATGGTTAATGATAATTTTTAATTTTATGTACTATAAATGGTTTCTAAGTCACATATTGTTCCATCTGTGAATGCGAAAGACATGAAACGTCGCAAAAGTATGAAATGACGTCACATATTGCACAATGACTTTGAGTGTTTTACTGGTTACTATGGAGTTTTCATGAGAATTATGAATGTTACTGAGCCAAAATTGTACCAATACATTGGTCTTGTGTTTGTAAACAAATTGACAATTGTATCCAAGACCAAAATAAACCAAGTAGACCCTAAAAATGATTCATAAAGTAAGTATATATGCCTTTAAAGGGTGCAAGGTATAGTTTTGCAAAGTGACGTCATCAGATGAAAGCAACATCACCTTCATGCTTGAATGGAAATAAGATATTTTCCTGTAATATGGACATCTATATATCAATAAAAAGCTGAAATTCACCACTTTTTAATGGAACCTGCCTAGTAAACTTATTCATATTTGAATATTTCATCAAAACTGTCCAAAATGAACAAAAAAAGGGGTGTTTTGTGTTAAATTTATGGGTGTCATCCCATTTCTGAGGCTAAATTCCACTGCCTTGTGGGAAAATTTCAAGTCAAAATGATAAATCGCTTGAAAGAGCATGTCAATAAGAGCAAAAATTGGGAACAAAAAGGGTACGCTTTCCAGCTCTAAAGAAAAATATTTTTGTTTACCTGAAAAGTGTCATTTTGACATCTGCAAATATGGCGGGATTTATAGTTGTCTCCCTTCACACTGAAGTGCTTATAAAAAAAATTTTAAAAAAGAAAATAAACCTGTTGTGGCATTTTTAATACAAAAATATATCTAAACAATCATAAAAGTTAAAAATATTACATGATTTTCACTTCAGGTATATGAATAGACAGGGATTCCCTTACCTGTGGTTAATGTATTTGGTAAAACTCACTAGTATTTTATACGAAACTGTGTCTTGCATCGTTTAAAGCATTATGATGCATGAATTCTCTGATGAAAGCAAATTTTTCTGTTTCGGTATCTTATTGCGAACACAATGGTACCTTATTTTTGTCGTTGCGATAAAAAATAGCGAAAACATACAGATTCTCATACAAGACCTTGCGATGAAGATTTTTGGATTTTTTGCATTCATGAACTGTTTTAAGCTGAAATGTGAAGCTTATATCAATACTATGCTTTTTAAACAATTTAACATAATTATCTTAATAAAAGTAATATTGTGATGGCAATTAAACATAGTTAATCTAAAAAAAACATTCAAAGGGAATTGTTTTTCACCTAGTTTTGCCATAAAATAGGGTCATTTTAAGTTTATTTAAGAATTTGGGTATTACAGATGGTTTGTGCAATACCCATTTAACATACTTTACTAGCTAAATGTAAAAAAAAGCATCTACTGTATACATGTGGTAGATGGTTAATGATAATTTTTAATTTTATGTACTATAAATGGTTTCTAAGTCACATATTGTTCCATCTGTGAATGCGAAAGACATGAAACGTCGCAAAAGTATGAAATGACGTCACATATTGCACAATGACTTTGAGTGTTTTACTGGTTACTATGGAGTTTTCATGAGAATTATGAATGTTACTGAGCCAAAATTGTACCAATACATTGGTCTTGTGTTTGTAAACAAATTGACAATTGTATCCAAGACCAAAATAAACCAAGTAGACCCTAAAAATGATTCATAAAGTAAGTATATATGCCTTTAAAGGGTGCAAGGTATAGTTTTGCAAAGTGACGTCATCAGATGAAAGCAACATCACCTTCATGCTTGAATGGAAATAAGATATTTTCCTGTAATATGGACATCTATATATCAATAAAAAGCTGAAATTCACCACTTTTTAATGGAACCTGCCTAGTAAACTTATTCATATTTGAATATTTCATCAAAACTGTCCAAAATGAACAAAAAAAGGGGTGTTTTGTGTTAAATTTATGGGTGTCATCCCATTTCTGAGGCTAAATTCCACTGCCTTGTGGGAAAATTTCAAGTCAAAATGATAAATCGCTTGAAAGAGCATGTCAATAAGAGCAAAAATTGGGAACAAAAAGGGTACGCTTTCCAGCTCTAAAGAAAAATATTTTTGTTTACCTGAAAAGTGTCATTTTGACATCTGCAAATATGGCGGGATTTATAGTTGTCTCCCTTCACACTGAAGTGCTTATAAAAAAAATTTTAAAAAAGAAAATAAACCTGTTGTGGCATTTTTAATACAAAAATATATCTAAACAATCATAAAAGTTAAAAATATTACATGATTTTCACTTCAGGTATATGAATAGACAGGGATTCCCTTACCTGTGGTTAATGTATTTGGTAAAACTCACTAGTATTTTATACGAAACTGTGTCTTGCATCGTTTAAAGCATTATGATGCATGAATTCTCTGATGAAAGCAAATTTTTCTGTTTCGGTATCTTATTGCGAACACAATGGTACCTTATTTTTGTCGTTGCGATAAAAAATAGCGAAAACATACAGATTCTCATACAAGACCTTGCGATGAAGATTTTTGGATTTTTTGCATTCATGAACTGTTTTAAGCTGAAATGTGAAGCTTATATCAATACTATGCTTTTTAAACAATTTAACATAATTATCTTAATAAAAGTAATATTGTGATGGCAATTAAACATAGTTAATCTAAAAAAAACATTCAAAGGGAATTGTTTTTCACCTAGTTTTGCCATAAAATAGGGTCATTTTAAGTTTATTTAAGAATTTGGGTATTACAGATGGTTTGTGCAATACCCATTTAACATACTTTACTAGCTAAATGTAAAAAAAAGCATCTACTGTATACATGTGGTAGATGGTTAATGATAATTTTTAATTTTATGTACTATAAATGGTTTCTAAGTCACATATTGTTCCATCTGTGAATGCGAAAGACATGAAACGTCGCAAAAGTATGAAATGACGTCACATATTGCACAATGACTTTGAGTGTTTTACTGGTTACTATGGAGTTTTCATGAGAATTATGAATGTTACTGAGCCAAAATTGTACCAATACATTGGTCTTGTGTTTGTAAACAAATTGACAATTGTATCCAAGACCAAAATAAACCAAGTAGACCCTAAAAATGATTCATAAAGTAAGTATATATGCCTTTAAAGGGTGCAAGGTATAGTTTTGCAAAGTGACGTCATCAGATGAAAGCAACATCACCTTCATGCTTGAATGGAAATAAGATATTTTCCTGTAATATGGACATCTATATATCAATAAAAAGCTGAAATTCACCACTTTTTAATGGAACCTGCCTAGTAAACTTATTCATATTTGAATATTTCATCAAAACTGTCCAAAATGAACAAAAAAAGGGGTGTTTTGTGTTAAATTTATGGGTGTCATCCCATTTCTGAGGCTAAATTCCACTGCCTTGTGGGAAAATTTCAAGTCAAAATGATAAATCGCTTGAAAGAGCATGTCAATAAGAGCAAAAATTGGGAACAAAAAGGGTACGCTTTCCAGCTCTAAAGAAAAATATTTTTGTTTACCTGAAAAGTGTCATTTTGACATCTGCAAATATGGCGGGATTTATAGTTGTCTCCCTTCACACTGAAGTGCTTATAAAAAAAATTTTAAAAAAGAAAATAAACCTGTTGTGGCATTTTTAATACAAAAATATATCTAAACAATCATAAAAGTTAAAAATATTACATGATTTTCACTTCAGGTATATGAATAGACAGGGATTCCCTTACCTGTGGTTAATGTATTTGGTAAAACTCACTAGTATTTTATACGAAACTGTGTCTTGCATCGTTTAAAGCATTATGATGCATGAATTCTCTGATGAAAGCAAATTTTTCTGTTTCGGTATCTTATTGCGAACACAATGGTACCTTATTTTTGTCGTTGCGATAAAAAATAGCGAAAACATACAGATTCTCATACAAGACCTTGCGATGAAGATTTTTGGATTTTTTGCATTCATGAACTGTTTTAAGCTGAAATGTGAAGCTTATATCAATACTATGCTTTTTAAACAATTTAACATAATTATCTTAATAAAAGTAATATTGTGATGGCAATTAAACATAGTTAATCTAAAAAAAACATTCAAAGGGAATTGTTTTTCACCTAGTTTTGCCATAAAATAGGGTCATTTTAAGTTTATTTAAGAATTTGGGTATTACAGATGGTTTGTGCAATACCCATTTAACATACTTTACTAGCTAAATGTAAAAAAAAGCATCTACTGTATACATGTGGTAGATGGTTAATGATAATTTTTAATTTTATGTACTATAAATGGTTTCTAAGTCACATATTGTTCCATCTGTGAATGCGAAAGACATGAAACGTCGCAAAAGTATGAAATGACGTCACATATTGCACAATGACTTTGAGTGTTTTACTGGTTACTATGGAGTTTTCATGAGAATTATGAATGTTACTGAGCCAAAATTGTACCAATACATTGGTCTTGTGTTTGTAAACAAATTGACAATTGTATCCAAGACCAAAATAAACCAAGTAGACCCTAAAAATGATTCATAAAGTAAGTATATATGCCTTTAAAGGGTGCAAGGTATAGTTTTGCAAAGTGACGTCATCAGATGAAAGCAACATCACCTTCATGCTTGAATGGAAATAAGATATTTTCCTGTAATATGGACATCTATATATCAATAAAAAGCTGAAATTCACCACTTTTTAATGGAACCTGCCTAGTAAACTTATTCATATTTGAATATTTCATCAAAACTGTCCAAAATGAACAAAAAAAGGGGTGTTTTGTGTTAAATTTATGGGTGTCATCCCATTTCTGAGGCTAAATTCCACTGCCTTGTGGGAAAATTTCAAGTCAAAATGATAAATCGCTTGAAAGAGCATGTCAATAAGAGCAAAAATTGGGAACAAAAAGGGTACGCTTTCCAGCTCTAAAGAAAAATATTTTTGTTTACCTGAAAAGTGTCATTTTGACATCTGCAAATATGGCGGGATTTATAGTTGTCTCCCTTCACACTGAAGTGCTTATAAAAAAAATTTTAAAAAAGAAAATAAACCTGTTGTGGCATTTTTAATACAAAAATATATCTAAACAATCATAAAAGTTAAAAATATTACATGATTTTCACTTCAGGTATATGAATAGACAGGGATTCCCTTACCTGTGGTTAATGTATTTGGTAAAACTCACTAGTATTTTATACGAAACTGTGTCTTGCATCGTTTAAAGCATTATGATGCATGAATTCTCTGATGAAAGCAAATTTTTCTGTTTCGGTATCTTATTGCGAACACAATGGTACCTTATTTTTGTCGTTGCGATAAAAAATAGCGAAAACATACAGATTCTCATACAAGACCTTGCGATGAAGATTTTTGGATTTTTTGCATTCATGAACTGTTTTAAGCTGAAATGTGAAGCTTATATCAATACTATGCTTTTTAAACAATTTAACATAATTATCTTAATAAAAGTAATATTGTGATGGCAATTAAACATAGTTAATCTAAAAAAAACATTCAAAGGGAATTGTTTTTCACCTAGTTTTGCCATAAAATAGGGTCATTTTAAGTTTATTTAAGAATTTGGGTATTACAGATGGTTTGTGCAATACCCATTTAACATACTTTACTAGCTAAATGTAAAAAAAAGCATCTACTGTATACATGTGGTAGATGGTTAATGATAATTTTTAATTTTATGTACTATAAATGGTTTCTAAGTCACATATTGTTCCATCTGTGAATGCGAAAGACATGAAACGTCGCAAAAGTATGAAATGACGTCACATATTGCACAATGACTTTGAGTGTTTTACTGGTTACTATGGAGTTTTCATGAGAATTATGAATGTTACTGAGCCAAAATTGTACCAATACATTGGTCTTGTGTTTGTAAACAAATTGACAATTGTATCCAAGACCAAAATAAACCAAGTAGACCCTAAAAATGATTCATAAAGTAAGTATATATGCCTTTAAAGGGTGCAAGGTATAGTTTTGCAAAGTGACGTCATCAGATGAAAGCAACATCACCTTCATGCTTGAATGGAAATAAGATATTTTCCTGTAATATGGACATCTATATATCAATAAAAAGCTGAAATTCACCACTTTTTAATGGAACCTGCCTAGTAAACTTATTCATATTTGAATATTTCATCAAAACTGTCCAAAATGAACAAAAAAAGGGGTGTTTTGTGTTAAATTTATGGGTGTCATCCCATTTCTGAGGCTAAATTCCACTGCCTTGTGGGAAAATTTCAAGTCAAAATGATAAATCGCTTGAAAGAGCATGTCAATAAGAGCAAAAATTGGGAACAAAAAGGGTACGCTTTCCAGCTCTAAAGAAAAATATTTTTGTTTACCTGAAAAGTGTCATTTTGACATCTGCAAATATGGCGGGATTTATAGTTGTCTCCCTTCACACTGAAGTGCTTATAAAAAAAATTTTAAAAAAGAAAATAAACCTGTTGTGGCATTTTTAATACAAAAATATATCTAAACAATCATAAAAGTTAAAAATATTACATGATTTTCACTTCAGGTATATGAATAGACAGGGATTCCCTTACCTGTGGTTAATGTATTTGGTAAAACTCACTAGTATTTTATACGAAACTGTGTCTTGCATCGTTTAAAGCATTATGATGCATGAATTCTCTGATGAAAGCAAATTTTTCTGTTTCGGTATCTTATTGCGAACACAATGGTACCTTATTTTTGTCGTTGCGATAAAAAATAGCGAAAACATACAGATTCTCATACAAGACCTTGCGATGAAGATTTTTGGATTTTTTGCATTCATGAACTGTTTTAAGCTGAAATGTGAAGCTTATATCAATACTATGCTTTTTAAACAATTTAACATAATTATCTTAATAAAAGTAATATTGTGATGGCAATTAAACATAGTTAATCTAAAAAAAACATTCAAAGGGAATTGTTTTTCACCTAGTTTTGCCATAAAATAGGGTCATTTTAAGTTTATTTAAGAATTTGGGTATTACAGATGGTTTGTGCAATACCCATTTAACATACTTTACTAGCTAAATGTAAAAAAAAGCATCTACTGTATACATGTGGTAGATGGTTAATGATAATTTTTAATTTTATGTACTATAAATGGTTTCTAAGTCACATATTGTTCCATCTGTGAATGCGAAAGACATGAAACGTCGCAAAAGTATGAAATGACGTCACATATTGCACAATGACTTTGAGTGTTTTACTGGTTACTATGGAGTTTTCATGAGAATTATGAATGTTACTGAGCCAAAATTGTACCAATACATTGGTCTTGTGTTTGTAAACAAATTGA
Organism: Arcuatula senhousia; assembly: GCA_963971305.1. NCBI lineage: Eukaryota > Metazoa > Mollusca > Bivalvia > Mytilida > Mytilidae > Arcuatula > Arcuatula senhousia. The sequence continues at coordinate 20,958 of CAXARO010000157.1, read as the reverse complement.
CAATTGTATCCAAGACCAAAATAAACCAAGTAGACCCTAAAAATGATTCATAAAGTAAGTATATATGCCTTTAAAGGGTGCAAGGTATAGTTTTGCAAAGTGACGTCATCAGATGAAAGCAACATCACCTTCATGCTTGAATGGAAATAAGATATTTTCCTGTAATATGGACATCTATATATCAATAAAAAGCTGAAATTCACCACTTTTTAATGGAACCTGCCTAGTAAACTTATTCATATTTGAATATTTCATCAAAACTGTCCAAAATGAACAAAAAAAGGGGTGTTTTGTGTTAAATTTATGGGTGTCATCCCATTTCTGAGGCTAAATTCCACTGCCTTGTGGGAAAATTTCAAGTCAAAATGATAAATCGCTTGAAAGAGCATGTCAATAAGAGCAAAAATTGGGAACAAAAAGGGTACGCTTTCCAGCTCTAAAGAAAAATATTTTTGTTTACCTGAAAAGTGTCATTTTGACATCTGCAAATATGGCGGGATTTATAGTTGTCTCCCTTCACACTGAAGTGCTTATAAAAAAAATTTTAAAAAAGAAAATAAACCTGTTGTGGCATTTTTAATACAAAAATATATCTAAACAATCATAAAAGTTAAAAATATTACATGATTTTCACTTCAGGTATATGAATAGACAGGGATTCCCTTACCTGTGGTTAATGTATTTGGTAAAACTCACTAGTATTTTATACGAAACTGTGTCTTGCATCGTTTAAAGCATTATGATGCATGAATTCTCTGATGAAAGCAAATTTTTCTGTTTCGGTATCTTATTGCGAACACAATGGTACCTTATTTTTGTCGTTGCGATAAAAAATAGCGAAAACATACAGATTCTCATACAAGACCTTGCGATGAAGATTTTTGGATTTTTTGCATTCATGAACTGTTTTAAGCTGAAATGTGAAGCTTATATCAATACTATGCTTTTTAAACAATTTAACATAATTATCTTAATAAAAGTAATATTGTGATGGCAATTAAACATAGTTAATCTAAAAAAAACATTCAAAGGGAATTGTTTTTCACCTAGTTTTGCCATAAAATAGGGTCATTTTAAGTTTATTTAAGAATTTGGGTATTACAGATGGTTTGTGCAATACCCATTTAACATACTTTACTAGCTAAATGTAAAAAAAAGCATCTACTGTATACATGTGGTAGATGGTTAATGATAATTTTTAATTTTATGTACTATAAATGGTTTCTAAGTCACATATTGTTCCATCTGTGAATGCGAAAGACATGAAACGTCGCAAAAGTATGAAATGACGTCACATATTGCACAATGACTTTGAGTGTTTTACTGGTTACTATGGAGTTTTCATGAGAATTATGAATGTTACTGAGCCAAAATTGTACCAATACATTGGTCTTGTGTTTGTAAACAAATTGACAATTGTATCCAAGACCAAAATAAACCAAGTAGACCCTAAAAATGATTCATAAAGTAAGTATATATGCCTTTAAAGGGTGCAAGGTATAGTTTTGCAAAGTGACGTCATCAGATGAAAGCAACATCACCTTCATGCTTGAATGGAAATAAGATATTTTCCTGTAATATGGACATCTATATATCAATAAAAAGCTGAAATTCACCACTTTTTAATGGAACCTGCCTAGTAAACTTATTCATATTTGAATATTTCATCAAAACTGTCCAAAATGAACAAAAAAAGGGGTGTTTTGTGTTAAATTTATGGGTGTCATCCCATTTCTGAGGCTAAATTCCACTGCCTTGTGGGAAAATTTCAAGTCAAAATGATAAATCGCTTGAAAGAGCATGTCAATAAGAGCAAAAATTGGGAACAAAAAGGGTACGCTTTCCAGCTCTAAAGAAAAATATTTTTGTTTACCTGAAAAGTGTCATTTTGACATCTGCAAATATGGCGGGATTTATAGTTGTCTCCCTTCACACTGAAGTGCTTATAAAAAAAATTTTAAAAAAGAAAATAAACCTGTTGTGGCATTTTTAATACAAAAATATATCTAAACAATCATAAAAGTTAAAAATATTACATGATTTTCACTTCAGGTATATGAATAGACAGGGATTCCCTTACCTGTGGTTAATGTATTTGGTAAAACTCACTAGTATTTTATACGAAACTGTGTCTTGCATCGTTTAAAGCATTATGATGCATGAATTCTCTGATGAAAGCAAATTTTTCTGTTTCGGTATCTTATTGCGAACACAATGGTACCTTATTTTTGTCGTTGCGATAAAAAATAGCGAAAACATACAGATTCTCATACAAGACCTTGCGATGAAGATTTTTGGATTTTTTGCATTCATGAACTGTTTTAAGCTGAAATGTGAAGCTTATATCAATACTATGCTTTTTAAACAATTTAACATAATTATCTTAATAAAAGTAATATTGTGATGGCAATTAAACATAGTTAATCTAAAAAAAACATTCAAAGGGAATTGTTTTTCACCTAGTTTTGCCATAAAATAGGGTCATTTTAAGTTTATTTAAGAATTTGGGTATTACAGATGGTTTGTGCAATACCCATTTAACATACTTTACTAGCTAAATGTAAAAAAAAGCATCTACTGTATACATGTGGTAGATGGTTAATGATAATTTTTAATTTTATGTACTATAAATGGTTTCTAAGTCACATATTGTTCCATCTGTGAATGCGAAAGACATGAAACGTCGCAAAAGTATGAAATGACGTCACATATTGCACAATGACTTTGAGTGTTTTACTGGTTACTATGGAGTTTTCATGAGAATTATGAATGTTACTGAGCCAAAATTGTACCAATACATTGGTCTTGTGTTTGTAAACAAATTGACAATTGTATCCAAGACCAAAATAAACCAAGTAGACCCTAAAAATGATTCATAAAGTAAGTATATATGCCTTTAAAGGGTGCAAGGTATAGTTTTGCAAAGTGACGTCATCAGATGAAAGCAACATCACCTTCATGCTTGAATGGAAATAAGATATTTTCCTGTAATATGGACATCTATATATCAATAAAAAGCTGAAATTCACCACTTTTTAATGGAACCTGCCTAGTAAACTTATTCATATTTGAATATTTCATCAAAACTGTCCAAAATGAACAAAAAAAGGGGTGTTTTGTGTTAAATTTATGGGTGTCATCCCATTTCTGAGGCTAAATTCCACTGCCTTGTGGGAAAATTTCAAGTCAAAATGATAAATCGCTTGAAAGAGCATGTCAATAAGAGCAAAAATTGGGAACAAAAAGGGTACGCTTTCCAGCTCTAAAGAAAAATATTTTTGTTTACCTGAAAAGTGTCATTTTGACATCTGCAAATATGGCGGGATTTATAGTTGTCTCCCTTCACACTGAAGTGCTTATAAAAAAAATTTTAAAAAAGAAAATAAACCTGTTGTGGCATTTTTAATACAAAAATATATCTAAACAATCATAAAAGTTAAAAATATTACATGATTTTCACTTCAGGTATATGAATAGACAGGGATTCCCTTACCTGTGGTTAATGTATTTGGTAAAACTCACTAGTATTTTATACGAAACTGTGTCTTGCATCGTTTAAAGCATTATGATGCATGAATTCTCTGATGAAAGCAAATTTTTCTGTTTCGGTATCTTATTGCGAACACAATGGTACCTTATTTTTGTCGTTGCGATAAAAAATAGCGAAAACATACAGATTCTCATACAAGACCTTGCGATGAAGATTTTTGGATTTTTTGCATTCATGAACTGTTTTAAGCTGAAATGTGAAGCTTATATCAATACTATGCTTTTTAAACAATTTAACATAATTATCTTAATAAAAGTAATATTGTGATGGCAATTAAACATAGTTAATCTAAAAAAAACATTCAAAGGGAATTGTTTTTCACCTAGTTTTGCCATAAAATAGGGTCATTTTAAGTTTATTTAAGAATTTGGGTATTACAGATGGTTTGTGCAATACCCATTTAACATACTTTACTAGCTAAATGTAAAAAAAAGCATCTACTGTATACATGTGGTAGATGGTTAATGATAATTTTTAATTTTATGTACTATAAATGGTTTCTAAGTCACATATTGTTCCATCTGTGAATGCGAAAGACATGAAACGTCGCAAAAGTATGAAATGACGTCACATATTGCACAATGACTTTGAGTGTTTTACTGGTTACTATGGAGTTTTCATGAGAATTATGAATGTTACTGAGCCAAAATTGTACCAATACATTGGTCTTGTGTTTGTAAACAAATTGACAATTGTATCCAAGACCAAAATAAACCAAGTAGACCCTAAAAATGATTCATAAAGTAAGTATATATGCCTTTAAAGGGTGCAAGGTATAGTTTTGCAAAGTGACGTCATCAGATGAAAGCAACATCACCTTCATGCTTGAATGGAAATAAGATATTTTCCTGTAATATGGACATCTATATATCAATAAAAAGCTGAAATTCACCACTTTTTAATGGAACCTGCCTAGTAAACTTATTCATATTTGAATATTTCATCAAAACTGTCCAAAATGAACAAAAAAAGGGGTGTTTTGTGTTAAATTTATGGGTGTCATCCCATTTCTGAGGCTAAATTCCACTGCCTTGTGGGAAAATTTCAAGTCAAAATGATAAATCGCTTGAAAGAGCATGTCAATAAGAGCAAAAATTGGGAACAAAAAGGGTACGCTTTCCAGCTCTAAAGAAAAATATTTTTGTTTACCTGAAAAGTGTCATTTTGACATCTGCAAATATGGCGGGATTTATAGTTGTCTCCCTTCACACTGAAGTGCTTATAAAAAAAATTTTAAAAAAGAAAATAAACCTGTTGTGGCATTTTTAATACAAAAATATATCTAAACAATCATAAAAGTTAAAAATATTACATGATTTTCACTTCAGGTATATGAATAGACAGGGATTCCCTTACCTGTGGTTAATGTATTTGGTAAAACTCACTAGTATTTTATACGAAACTGTGTCTTGCATCGTTTAAAGCATTATGATGCATGAATTCTCTGATGAAAGCAAATTTTTCTGTTTCGGTATCTTATTGCGAACACAATGGTACCTTATTTTTGTCGTTGCGATAAAAAATAGCGAAAACATACAGATTCTCATACAAGACCTTGCGATGAAGATTTTTGGATTTTTTGCATTCATGAACTGTTTTAAGCTGAAATGTGAAGCTTATATCAATACTATGCTTTTTAAACAATTTAACATAATTATCTTAATAAAAGTAATATTGTGATGGCAATTAAACATAGTTAATCTAAAAAAAACATTCAAAGGGAATTGTTTTTCACCTAGTTTTGCCATAAAATAGGGTCATTTTAAGTTTATTTAAGAATTTGGGTATTACAGATGGTTTGTGCAATACCCATTTAACATACTTTACTAGCTAAATGTAAAAAAAAGCATCTACTGTATACATGTGGTAGATGGTTAATGATAATTTTTAATTTTATGTACTATAAATGGTTTCTAAGTCACATATTGTTCCATCTGTGAATGCGAAAGACATGAAACGTCGCAAAAGTATGAAATGACGTCACATATTGCACAATGACTTTGAGTGTTTTACTGGTTACTATGGAGTTTTCATGAGAATTATGAATGTTACTGAGCCAAAATTGTACCAATACATTGGTCTTGTGTTTGTAAACAAATTGACAATTGTATCCAAGACCAAAATAAACCAAGTAGACCCTAAAAATGATTCATAAAGTAAGTATATATGCCTTTAAAGGGTGCAAGGTATAGTTTTGCAAAGTGACGTCATCAGATGAAAGCAACATCACCTTCATGCTTGAATGGAAATAAGATATTTTCCTGTAATATGGACATCTATATATCAATAAAAAGCTGAAATTCACCACTTTTTAATGGAACCTGCCTAGTAAACTTATTCATATTTGAATATTTCATCAAAACTGTCCAAAATGAACAAAAAAAGGGGTGTTTTGTGTTAAATTTATGGGTGTCATCCCATTTCTGAGGCTAAATTCCACTGCCTTGTGGGAAAATTTCAAGTCAAAATGATAAATCGCTTGAAAGAGCATGTCAATAAGAGCAAAAATTGGGAACAAAAAGGGTACGCTTTCCAGCTCTAAAGAAAAATATTTTTGTTTACCTGAAAAGTGTCATTTTGACATCTGCAAATATGGCGGGATTTATAGTTGTCTCCCTTCACACTGAAGTGCTTATAAAAAAAATTTTAAAAAAGAAAATAAACCTGTTGTGGCATTTTTAATACAAAAATATATCTAAACAATCATAAAAGTTAAAAATATTACATGATTTTCACTTCAGGTATATGAATAGACAGGGATTCCCTTACCTGTGGTTAATGTATTTGGTAAAACTCACTAGTATTTTATACGAAACTGTGTCTTGCATCGTTTAAAGCATTATGATGCATGAATTCTCTGATGAAAGCAAATTTTTCTGTTTCGGTATCTTATTGCGAACACAATGGTACCTTATTTTTGTCGTTGCGATAAAAAATAGCGAAAACATACAGATTCTCATACAAGACCTTGCGATGAAGATTTTTGGATTTTTTGCATTCATGAACTGTTTTAAGCTGAAATGTGAAGCTTATATCAATACTATGCTTTTTAAACAATTTAACATAATTATCTTAATAAAAGTAATATTGTGATGGCAATTAAACATAGTTAATCTAAAAAAAACATTCAAAGGGAATTGTTTTTCACCTAGTTTTGCCATAAAATAGGGTCATTTTAAGTTTATTTAAGAATTTGGGTATTACAGATGGTTTGTGCAATACCCATTTAACATACTTTACTAGCTAAATGTAAAAAAAAGCATCTACTGTATACATGTGGTAGATGGTTAATGATAATTTTTAATTTTATGTACTATAAATGGTTTCTAAGTCACATATTGTTCCATCTGTGAATGCGAAAGACATGAAACGTCGCAAAAGTATGAAATGACGTCACATATTGCACAATGACTTTGAGTGTTTTACTGGTTACTATGGAGTTTTCATGAGAATTATGAATGTTACTGAGCCAAAATTGTACCAATACATTGGTCTTGTGTTTGTAAACAAATTGACAATTGTATCCAAGACCAAAATAAACCAAGTAGACCCTAAAAATGATTCATAAAGTAAGTATATATGCCTTTAAAGGGTGCAAGGTATAGTTTTGCAAAGTGACGTCATCAGATGAAAGCAACATCACCTTCATGCTTGAATGGAAATAAGATATTTTCCTGTAATATGGACATCTATATATCAATAAAAAGCTGAAATTCACCACTTTTTAATGGAACCTGCCTAGTAAACTTATTCATATTTGAATATTTCATCAAAACTGTCCAAAATGAACAAAAAAAGGGGTGTTTTGTGTTAAATTTATGGGTGTCATCCCATTTCTGAGGCTAAATTCCACTGCCTTGTGGGAAAATTTCAAGTCAAAATGATAAATCGCTTGAAAGAGCATGTCAATAAGAGCAAAAATTGGGAACAAAAAGGGTACGCTTTCCAGCTCTAAAGAAAAATATTTTTGTTTACCTGAAAAGTGTCATTTTGACATCTGCAAATATGGCGGGATTTATAGTTGTCTCCCTTCACACTGAAGTGCTTATAAAAAAAATTTTAAAAAAGAAAATAAACCTGTTGTGGCATTTTTAATACAAAAATATATCTAAACAATCATAAAAGTTAAAAATATTACATGATTTTCACTTCAGGTATATGAATAGACAGGGATTCCCTTACCTGTGGTTAATGTATTTGGTAAAACTCACTAGTATTTTATACGAAACTGTGTCTTGCATCGTTTAAAGCATTATGATGCATGAATTCTCTGATGAAAGCAAATTTTTCTGTTTCGGTATCTTATTGCGAACACAATGGTACCTTATTTTTGTCGTTGCGATAAAAAATAGCGAAAACATACAGATTCTCATACAAGACCTTGCGATGAAGATTTTTGGATTTTTTGCATTCATGAACTGTTTTAAGCTGAAATGTGAAGCTTATATCAATACTATGCTTTTTAAACAATTTAACATAATTATCTTAATAAAAGTAATATTGTGATGGCAATTAAACATAGTTAATCTAAAAAAAACATTCAAAGGGAATTGTTTTTCACCTAGTTTTGCCATAAAATAGGGTCATTTTAAGTTTATTTAAGAATTTGGGTATTACAGATGGTTTGTGCAATACCCATTTAACATACTTTACTAGCTAAATGTAAAAAAAAGCATCTACTGTATACATGTGGTAGATGGTTAATGATAATTTTTAATTTTATGTACTATAAATGGTTTCTAAGTCACATATTGTTCCATCTGTGAATGCGAAAGACATGAAACGTCGCAAAAGTATGAAATGACGTCACATATTGCACAATGACTTTGAGTGTTTTACTGGTTACTATGGAGTTTTCATGAGAATTATGAATGTTACTGAGCCAAAATTGTACCAATACATTGGTCTTGTGTTTGTAAACAAATTGACAATTGTATCCAAGACCAAAATAAACCAAGTAGACCCTAAAAATGATTCATAAAGTAAGTATATATGCCTTTAAAGGGTGCAAGGTATAGTTTTGCAAAGTGACGTCATCAGATGAAAGCAACATCACCTTCATGCTTGAATGGAAATAAGATATTTTCCTGTAATATGGACATCTATATATCAATAAAAAGCTGAAATTCACCACTTTTTAATGGAACCTGCCTAGTAAACTTATTCATATTTGAATATTTCATCAAAACTGTCCAAAATGAACAAAAAAAGGGGTGTTTTGTGTTAAATTTATGGGTGTCATCCCATTTCTGAGGCTAAATTCCACTGCCTTGTGGGAAAATTTCAAGTCAAAATGATAAATCGCTTGAAAGAGCATGTCAATAAGAGCAAAAATTGGGAACAAAAAGGGTACGCTTTCCAGCTCTAAAGAAAAATATTTTTGTTTACCTGAAAAGTGTCATTTTGACATCTGCAAATATGGCGGGATTTATAGTTGTCTCCCTTCACACTGAAGTGCTTATAAAAAAAATTTTAAAAAAGAAAATAAACCTGTTGTGGCATTTTTAATACAAAAATATATCTAAACAATCATAAAAGTTAAAAATATTACATGATTTTCACTTCAGGTATATGAATAGACAGGGATTCCCTTACCTGTGGTTAATGTATTTGGTAAAACTCACTAGTATTTTATACGAAACTGTGTCTTGCATCGTAAGCTGTTGGTAAATCCCTATCCAGTCAGTATTTGAGAGGTTTAAACGAATTAATCCGGTCATCGTACTGTCTTTGCATGGTTTGGGAGCTAAAAAGCAAACTTATTAAAGACGTATTGCAAAACGGATAGTAGCAGTACAATCGTAGCGAGAACGTAGTTGAAACGTAGTGAAGACGTGATGAACGTAGAAGAGATGTAGTAAAAACGTGATACACCTAGAAGGAACTTTGTTGCAGACTTTGAAGTCTCTGTGTGGTCCTTCTAAGGACGTAGAGCAATCGTAGTTAAAACGTGGAAACAATATTTTTGTCCCATTTTCACTCCGTTCTAAAAACGTACTAACAACTTGAAGGTCTTCGTCCCAGTGTTACGGGGATATAACAACCAATGAAATCAAAGCGCTAAAGCGTTTAAAGGCAGAGCTAAATTTAGCTAAGCACTAAATATAAAGAACGATCTGTGTTTCATAAACTTGAAACATAGCACATCAGTTTTGTTTGTTTTCTCCGCACACTTACACATTTGTTAAGAAATCTGTAATTAAGCTCCGCCCACTTGATCAAAGGTCAAAGGTCAAAAATGCTTAAGTGTCGACGAGTATTAATACACGATATGTAGTCCACATTTATATCGCATTTATGCTGGGGATATAAATATGTACCTCCTATTTTAGACAATACGTATAACATTTAAAATACAATACACGAACAATGTTCTGTAATAGATCCTCTGGTAGCAATATTGACTGACCGATTTACCCTGTCTAGACGGAAAAAAAACGCGAAAATCAGATAGCTTTATGACGCTATAAGGCTCTGCCTAAAAAGGTGTTATATCGATCATCGCTTTCCTCTAGGGGGCGTTCCGATGGAATGAAATATGCATGAAAAATCTTCCATATTAATGAAAAGGTCTTCCATATCAATATAAAAGTCTTCCATATTAATAAAAAAAGGCTTCCATATCAATAAGAAAAATCTTACATATTAATGAAAAGGTCTTTCATATCAATGAAAAAGTCTTCCATATTAATAAAAAAGTTTTCCATATCAATAAAAAAATCTTCCATATTAATAAAAAAATCTTGCATATTAATAAAAAAATCTTCCTAATTAATAAAAAAATCTTCCATATTAATAAGAAAATCTTCCATATTAATTTAAAAATCTTCCATATTAATAAAAAATCTTACATATTGATAAAAAATCTTACATATTGATAAGAAAATCTTACATATTAATAAGAAAATCTTACATATTAAGAAAAAAATCTTCCATATTAATAAAAAAAATCTTACATATTAATAAAAAATCTTACATATCAATAAAAAATCTTACATATTAATAGAAAATAATGAATTTAAAAGTTACTATATATAAAATTTTGCAACACATTACTTGCCATAAAAAACTGTGTTAATTTTTGTTATTTTTTAAAACCTTGTTTTTGTCAAAACTCTTCTAGATTTAAATTAAAAGTAGATACACATGTGGTGTCCTAACTCGAAGATTATTAGCTTAAGTAAAACCATGCGAGCAATCCATGATCATGGGATAGTTATGTATTCTAGGTGTATTTACTTTAGAAAAAAATCTGATTCAATTAATATTAAACGTGTGTTTCATCTTATACTTTAACAGTCTGCCTTTTTTCAAATTGCTTGAAATTGAATATCATATCGTGTGAATTGCGATACGCAAAATAGTCTCATCTCGCGAGAACTATTACAGAACATGTGAAGAAAAGAATAGAAAAAATGCTGTGCTTGGTTCAATTATTTTTTGGCCGGACTTCATGGAGTGAAAAATCCGGGTTATGAAATGGTGAATGTCGGGCGGCGGGTTGAAATTTTCGTAACAGTTATCTCAGCAACATCTAATCAAAGCACCAAGGTGGGGTACCATAACGTGGGATTCGATTTCAATTCTGTCGCTCACCTACTTCCTCTTTAACGAAATCCGGCAAATTTTGACTTTGACAGATTTTCGAAATTTTGTATCGACTGACAATGTGATATTTAGGAAAATTAATTGGGAAGGATGGATTTAAATGTCTAATTACACAATTATTGCTAACCAAAAGTTAAATGTGTTAGGGACCGACCATTTAACTTGAAGGGGGGGGGGCTTGGTTTTTTCCTAAAAAAATATTCTGAAAATAATTTTTGACTGAAAAAAATATTTTGGCAGCTGAAGGTAAGAAAAAAATATTCTGAAGAAGGATTTCTACTATAAAAATAATGCTGATAATGAAAAAAATATTATGTCGCGAGGCCTTCGAAAAATAAATATTCTGTCCGCGCTTTGCGCGGAAAAAAAATTTCTGATCAAAACAAAAAACCAAGGCCCCCCCTTCAAGTTAAATGGTCCGTCCCTTATACAATTTTTTGAAGATTATTTATTGTAGATTTAGTAATATGATGCAGGTTCAACCTGATAAGCACCCGCAGATATATTTTAGGGGATGACATATTTGATTCTGACGGGGGTGAGTGGCAGTTCTTGTAAATAAATAATCTCTAAAAAAAAAAATTGGAGATAAATAATCTGTCCTCTACTTCCAAGGGAAAACATCTGTCCCAAGATTATTTACTAGTATGGTAGAGCATAGACATGTCTATGTCTATGGGTAGAGTAAGTGTGCCATTTATCGGACACACTTGGACGTATGTCCGATTTGTGCACTCATGCGGAAGTCTATTGAAAAGGGGACAGTAAATACAATTAGAGCTATATCTGTTAAACAATTTCATGCGGCACACCTTTGCTCTCTACTTACTTTTTGATGTAAAATCCAAGATAATCATGTCTATCTGACAAAGGGTTGAACCGGACAAAATAGGGTAATATCGTCCACTGGTTGGTGGTATTATCGGACTATGCAATTTCTTTATAGGTATCATCGGACAGTCCAAACTGTTATGCAGAGAGGGTTGCAGATTGTTCTGGCAGCGTGAGAACAAGTTATACAATAAAGAGAGATGTCTCTTTTTGTCTTCTCTTATATAAACATCAAAAGTGAAAAATATATTATTTTCACTGGTGTATCTTTCTATAAAGGAATGGGAAATTATAATTTTATTTACTGTCCGAAATATCACTCAACACCTTATTTTCCGTAAGGGGTTTTCCGGACAGTTTTAAACATAAAAAATATTTAATTTAACTTACAGTTTCTTATATTATAAACATGTTTTCATAAACTTTTGATATTTTAAAAATAGTTAAAAAATAACCATTGATAAGTAGATGAGTTGAAAAAGTGGTGATGTTTATGAATTGAAATTCACTCTGAAAAATCAGAATATATGTAAGATCTCCAACCCGGGTCTTCAACATTGTCCTAAGAAATGCCGCAAAACTGCATCTTTACAATCAATCATGTCAAATGTAATAGAATATTACAAAAAACCCAAGCAATCAAAAGAAGGGAGAACCTATCATGGCAAGGCGTGGGAACACCAAGTATTCAAAGGTACAAGTGTACGGCCTAGAAATTTTGTACACACCCGATTCATATGTACACGCCTTCTTAAAAATTACAGCCATTCATATATCTTTCATTCATTTAAGTACCACTTTTTATAGGAACCATGAAAAAATCGATTCATGGGTGGAAAGCCTACACCACTTTATTTTTGATATGTTACTCCTACTAGCACCCTGATCCGATATTTTGTACTCTTTTTCCAAACTAGCGTTGGTCCTGAGAGAAAACAAATATATAGAATGCATTGGAAAATTGTAAGAAAGGGAGATAACTCTTAAAACTGTCAATAATTTCAATAGAAACCATTGTAACAAAATGGCAAGATTTCTCCCAGGACCAGACAGTTATGAGCAAATTGTTATGTATTTCTTATTTTGTATACTTTGAACTATCTTTTGTTAAAATAAACCACTGTAGCCTTTTTATCGATGAATCACTTTTCTTCAATTTTGCATGATTTTTAGGTGGAGTACTACTTAAAATCATATAGGATATTCTTAAACTTGACATATTTTATTGATCTTCTATTAAAATCAAAGTTTGAATGGTAAACGTTACTGAATGCATGTACAGTTAGGGTCACAAAGAGGCAAAATGTGGATGCTGTGTCACACTTTTTCTATTGGTATAATGACATTTGTGAAAACTACACCTTATCATATAAGCAACATCTGAAATTTCCATTCTTTCACATATTGAACACACTTTGTTTATTATTCTGGATTACAATTCTTAGACAAAATGTTGAAGGAACTTGAACATATAGTATACCAACGTTCCAAATCAGACGACGACGCTGATTTGTGTGATGATATAACACTATTATAAATCATTTATGATTAGTGGTTTGAAGTGTTATGTTGGATTTAGAATCGATGTTTGATTTTTTTTTTACATCAGTCGATACTTCTTAGCTAGCTGTCAGTAACTGAGAGAGTTCTTAAGATAGTTACTTTGCGTCTCGCTGTTCTCGTATACAGTGCTAGCTCTTGTCTCAGGCTCTCTGTTGGTGAATTGAACTTTAACCGATTTGATTTTTAAAGTGTGTTTTTTTTTGCTTTGTACAAGATTAACAATAGTGAGAAAGTTGGGCCCAACTAGTTTAACCCTGCCACATTTTATATGCACCTGTCCTAAGCCAGGAATTCTTGTCTAAGCTTTTGTTGGTCCCTGTCAACTATTTTTGTTTTTGTTTTTTTTGTTCTGTGTCCAGAAATGGGTCTTTTGTTAATAATTTAAACATAGGGATTTGTTTGAATCCTATGTATTGTATTATAGTCTTGGGCCAATGCAAGACGGCGAGCAGTGACTTCTTGTCATGTTGAAGACTGCTGGCTGTTTCCCATTGTGATATTTACTTGGAAGTCAAGGACTTCCAAAGTATAGTAATGATTTCGGAGAAATCCATTTCACGAGACTTTCCCGAGACCGTGTTATAACCTACTCTATTGTGCATCCGCTCTCCGGTAGAAGTGTGTTTATTGTTTTTTGGTCGACGAGCTTTCTTATTTATTTTAGTATAACCCCTTATTATTACTTGATTTGTTTATTTATTTCGTTTTAATAGATGATATAGTATTTGCTATATTTTTCATAACCTTTTAAAAACTACATTTTGTGTATCACGTGACTTTAGTCATCTTTGCGATTGGGAAATATATTTTAGCGGGAATATACAAATTATAGAAATTAAAACCATTAATGCTTTATATAAAAGCTGAGATAATTAAACTAATGATTTCCTCAGATAAAAGTTACCGAAAAATACATGTAGTTATTTCGATTTCATATCGTTGTAAGAAAGCATGAATCAATCATACATAAATCATTGAAATAAGATATATCTAAATTCAGTAATTGCCTTCTTTTGTCGAAATAGTTAAAAATCACAAGACAAATCGCTTGCCTTCGTTCAAATGTGACTTCCAAGTACACGGTACCAACGGTACTTTGATTTAAATTGAAATCAAGAAATTTTGACGTCTGGAGTTATGGCGCTTTGACTGATATATATGTAGAAAGGTGGTCAAAGTAGATATAGATAAAGAAATATTTTGGTCACAATGCTTAACTAAAATTTTAAACATATATTTATACTATGGACGTCTCAAAAAATAGTATTTAAAGCTAAAATACAAGATTTTTTTTTAAAAAATCCCAAATATTAACTGAATTTTCTAATATGAAAAATGAATCTTCAGGAAAACTCTTATTTTACAGTAAAACCTTCAGAGAATTAAAATTGCAAGATTATTTGAACATTAGTGTCCCAATAGAAATGAGAAACAAATTAACAAAATTAAGAATAAGCGCCTATTCTTAATTTTAGCCATTGAAACAGGTAGGTATTTAAAACCTAAAACTCCACCACTAGAAAGATATTGTAAATTTTGTAAAAAACAAGTGGAAGATGGAACACACTTCTTAATATACTTTGCCACCAGTATAAAACTTTGAGACAAAACATACCTGGTTAAACCCTTTTACAAATAAATTTAGTATTTCAGATGAATTAATCGCAGAAATATTGAATCCTAAATCCTAACCATATTTAAGTCTTGGTCTTTTTTTTAAAGAAGCCTTTGAACACAGTGTAGGAACGGAAGTGTACAGTTTTAGGGTATATAAAGAAATGGTGAAATGAACCATTCTAGATCGTACAATTTCTTTTACTTTTACACAAACTTTTTCAAATGACACAAAAACGAAGAAGATGTACGATTGTCGTTCGCTTCAAATTTTAAGAACACATAACATAGAATATGATATAACTCAATTACCTGTAATTGTTTGTGATGTCAAATAGAAATTTCAATCTGCACACTTGATTTTTCAAAAGTTCACTCCAAATTGATGTAAATAATCGGTTCGTGAACATAAATCGCATTCAACTCGTGATCATTGTGTATATGTATCCTCTCAAAAATCATTTCTGCACATTCTTCACATGCACAAACGGGTTAATACATACAGGATTTTATTTAATTTGAACTTTATTCACCCAAGCCGTGTTTTAAAATCTGAGCGAAATCTATCGCAGTCATTGTACAAAATCTATGGAGGACACTTCACAAAATCTATGGAGGACAGTTTTCATAAAAACATATTTTCACAACATCAGCGGCGTCAGATGTAATTTTCATATGGCATGAATAATGCCAGAACATAAATAATTCATATAATTATTTTAAGAAAATTATGAGTAGGCATATGAAATAAAGATAAAATATTTTATAAATCCAGTGATGGGAATATTTTTTTTATTCAAACATATATCGTATACGCATATGCACATGTATTCCAATATATAAAAAGTGTTTCTTGTCATGTGCTGTATCAAATGGAGATTTTCGAGCACGTTTCTTCCTGACTTACAAAACGTTGGATGGATTAAGTACAAGTATACATGAAATAGTTATTGAGAACCCTTTAATTTCTATTTGAACATTATAAAGTTTCTTATTCTACAGAAACATGGACCTTACGATTGCTTTATATTAACTATCGCTGTTAAATTTCATAAGTACTTCCTAGCTCACGTACTGCACGTATAGCTGATGAAGCTTTGTGCATATATGCCTCAGTTGAAGACCAACATATCTACATTTTCATCTTTTGACACAGAGTATATATCTTTAAATGACAGAAAGTTTATCAAATATATGCACACTTTATTATCTCATGAACTGTTTAAAGGCATCCAGTTGATAAAACTTGCAACTTTAGCACTATTGACCTTGAATCTCAGGTCGAATCACTTCGGTAATTTCAATACAAAAACAGAAATCATAAACTTTTTTTATGATAAAAGCTAAATCTTATTATTCTGATGGTGCCTGCAAGTGGGATTTACTTTTGATAATCAGTTTATACTTTTTTATACGGAAAAGACACTGCTGCAAAAAGGGCTAAATTTCCACCAAAGGAGACTTTTGTAGAGCTGAACGGACAGACTGTAGATTCAGACACCTTTCTCTTTATTCTGTTTTTAAAAGGCTTAACTCTGATGTATTTTTAGGCTTTTTTTTCTTCAACCAAATTAAAAATATGCTTTATGCGTACAATTTTTATTCAACCTCGTCGAAAAGTTTGATCAGTAAAATCTTTTGGAGAGAGGTGGCCTAACTTACTATTTCGTGTGATTATTTAAAAATTGTCTAGTTTACGAAGAACAATGCCGAACATTTTAGCAAGCAAACTAGTTCTTGGTGGAGTTTTACACGTGACCCAAACCAAAACTATCGCTTCGAAACTACGTGAAATGTTCGATTGTAACAAAAAGACACTGATTTACCAGGTGCGATTCGAAAAATGCCTTTTTGCTATTGATGCGAATCTGATACATGTCTGGTTGCTATCAACAGGCAAAGTTGACAGCAAACAACTTAATGTACACATGTAAATATCAAAATCAATTATGATGCTAGCTGAAGCCTTTTCTCGTATCACATCTGATCAAATTCACCATATATCTAGTTTTGATATTTTGACCAAAAAATAATTCTAGCCCAATTGGACATTGTCATGTAAGTTTATGCAATCACTATATATGCGTCTGTCGTCGTCGTCCGTTAACAATTTTTAAAATCTTCTCCTCTAAAACCACTTAACCAATTTAACTGAAACTTTACAGGATTGATATTTGACAAGTTGGTAACAAACGAAGTTCATTTTGAATTGATTCGATAAAAAACATGACCACTGTTACTAAAAATAGAACATAGGGTAGACTTATTTAAAATGGGTTATAACTCAGCAACTATAACAGATACAAAATATCAAAAGATTCTTAGGGTCTTTGGAATCAAAAGTTCTACAAAAGCCTCCATTGGGCGAAGTCGTCAGATTACCCTTTATAGCGGTTATAGCCCTTTAAAGGACATAAATAGCGATTTTCCCTGTTTTTTTTTTGCCCAATAGAATGCAAACTATTTCAGATAGAGAAAATCAGTTGCTTGCTAAAACCTTCAGCTCATTAAACTCTACAAAAATCTCCATTTGTTCTACAAAAGTCTTTATCAGATTAAAATTGTCCCCTGATCCTAAAACCATAATGGTCTTCTATGAGGGGTCGTCTGAAAACTGCCACATGCACTTTATCGAGTGCTGACAAAGTGACGGATGTGCTTCATATCAAGCAGGAACTGTTGAACTCTTTAAGAACGTTCATTCTCGTTATACTCATGCTAGCGAAAGCGCGGGGATAATGTTTTTCGTATGTCGGCGTACGTATGGCGTTAATGTCCAGGATAATCTCTGAAACCACTGGGAGTAGAAAAATGAAACTTGGGTCATTGATTGTATTGTGGTTAGGGATTGTGCCGAAGGTTTCGGAATTTTTATAATACCTCCCCCGGCCTAGGGGCTGGGTTGTATAGGTAACCTAAGGGCACATTATTCCTTCGTTACCCAACTCCTCCCCTGAAACTTGACTCAGTGGTTACACTATGGGTGTAGATTTTGCTGAAGGTTTCTGAATTTTGATAATGCCCCTTAGGGCTGGGGTGCACAGGTAGCTGAGGGTAATTTATTCCTTCGTCACGCAACTCCTCCCAGGATATTTGGAATACAGAATTGAAACTTGACTGAGTTATTGCACTAAGGATGTAGATCCTGCCAAAGGTTTCTTAGTTTTTATAATGCCCCTAGGGGCTGGGCTGCATAGGTATCCTAAGGGCTAATTATTCCTTTGTAACAAAACCTGTAGAACTGAATCTTGGCTCAGTAGTTGCAGTGTGTATGTAGATGCCCCAAGCGGCTGGGATACATATGTAGCCATAGGGCATATTGTACCAGGTTATTTTGAAAATGGAACTGAAAATTTAATTTTTGTGTCAGCCAAACTAACCTAAGAATTAGTTTAGAAATGTACCTACAAATTAGTTTAGAAATGTACCTACCCTTAAACCATATATTAATAATCTTATATTTTATATAAAAAAATCAATTTGCAGGTTATTATTACTTGCCACAAAACCAGCAATAAGTCTAACAACAATAAATTACAATTGTAGTTCCTGTTCATTTCTTTCAGTTATTTGCCCCATATACTAGCGTGTGGATATGTAAGGTGGCTGCTTCGACTAGTTTAACTCAGACTTCACGTTATGCGATTTGGTTGTAATATGTTTTTTTTTGTTTGTTTAAGTTATGTGGTTTGTATTTACGATGATTCTATTTTAAATTCAAGTCTTCTCGGACTAGCGATATATGATTGCCGCATAGTTGCCGCACAGGTAGCCTGAGGACAAATTGATCCTTCGTCACGCAACTCCTTCCAGGTTTTTGGAATACAGAACTGAAACTTGGCTTCTTTAATAAGATATACTGCTAGTTAAACAACATGTCTTTTAATGTGATACTACTATCTATGATTTAGGATAAACATGTGCGCCGTCATTGACCTGTTCTGGACCGATCCTTGTTAGAATCAAGACATTTGCAGGAAAACGTACCGTGTTATACATGTACAAGGGAACGTTGTATAACATACCCTGTTCTGAGCACGCCAAAATTGTTTTAATTCATATATTTTTACTATATACTAGTATGTAGCCACTATAAAGCAAATCTATGAAGCAAATCGTGGAGAAAAAACCGTTTTGATCTGAAAAAGATCAGCAACTGCTACTTCTAAATGACAGGTTATTCGGTATGGAAGAAGGAGATTTTGCGCTATAAGACCGGGTTTTGGAAATTATATAGGATAATACCTTCAATTTCCCTGGCGTGTGCTTCGTTATGTCTTTCCGTCTTGTATTATTAAGATTGATCATCCCAGTTCAGCAGTTATGTTGTTTCCTTATTTATTCATTTATTTTGACATATTAATTATCCTGTAGGTGTCAACTGAGCTGAATTTATAAAACTGTTCTACACCTATAAGCTTGGAGAAAACGATTCTTTTTGGAGTATATGAATTATTTATGTTCTGGTATCTTTAATGCTTAATAAGAACTATACATCTGACGCAGGAGATGTTGTGAAAATATGTTTTTTTATGAAAAGTGTCCTCCATAGATTTTGTGAAGTGTCCTCCATAGATTTTGTACAATGACTGCGATAGATTTCGCTCAGATTTTAAGACACGGCTTGGGTGAATAAAGTTCAAATTAAATAAAATCCTGTATGTATTAACCCGTTTGTGCGTGTTAAGAATGTGCAGAAATGATTTTTGAGAGGATACATATACACAATGATCACGAGTTGAATGCGATTTATGTTCACGAACCGATTATTTACATCAATTTGGAGTGAGCTTTTTAAAAATCAAGTGTGCAGATTGAAATTTCTATTCGACATCACAAACAATTACAGGTAATTGAGTTATATTATATTCTATTTTATGTCTACTTTAAATTTGAAGCGAACGGCAATCGTACATCTTCTTCGTTTTTGTGTCATTTGTAAAAGTTTGTGTAAAAGTAAAAGAAATTGTACGATCTAGAATGGTTCATTTCACCATTTCTTTATATACCCTAAAACTGTACACTTCCGTTCCTACACTGTGTTGAAGAAAGACACTCTTTAATTTATGCTATTATTACTTATCAATAAATATACTATAAATCTGAGAATATATACATAAAGTATAGCGGTATTTTTATACTCATTCAAATGTTTATTTATATTCTTATGCTTTATTATACATGTATAATGTCTATTTTAATATATTAGTGTTTCTTGGATCAAGCCTCTATTTTGCTCTTTCCAATACAATATTGAATTGAATAAGAAGTAAAAAATCAAAAAGACAGAAAAGTATTTGATTCAAAATATACATTGAAATTGAATTTTTTAACTTAGGTTTATCATTATTTTGAGCAATGAAAGATTGTCAAATGTTTATTGAAATCTTAAGTTGGCATAGGAGATATAGGGAAGGGACAAAGGACCCGAACCTCCATATAAAATAGATTTCGGTTAGAATAAAAAAGTAAACCTTAATAAGCGCGACGGGGGCCACACGTCACCCCCCTTTGTTGAGTCCCTTGTTTCCTTTTTGGCAAGTTTTCTAAATCCATGAACAAAACAAATACATGTATAGCCATTTTTATTACTTCGAAATATGTAACAGTTATTTTGGTATTTAGAGGTATATTTTATCCCCCCCCCAAAAAATAACTGGTAAATTAATGAAATGCCATTTAAATTTTTTTCATAAATACCGTTTAATTTCATTTGCAACATATTGCCAATCAATAATGGTAAAATAATAAACATCTGAACTGTTCACAATAAGGCCCTAATGACATTTTTA